>CANNZV010000340.1:21120-123140 GCA_947561585.1 Caprella mutica | reverse complement strand
GTAACATTAGTTACTTTTACACTAGTGTAGTAGCATTAGTTACTAGTGTAGTAACATTAGTTACTTTTACACTAGTGTAGTAACATTAGTTACTAGTGTAGTAACATTAGTTACTTTTACACTAGTGTAGTAACATTAGTTACTAGTGTAGTAACATTAGTTACTTTTACACTAGTGTAGTAGCATTAGTTACTAGTGTAGTAACAGTAGTTACTAGTGTAGTAACATTAGTTACTAGTGTAGTAACATTAGTTACTAGTGTAGTAACATTAATTTCTTTTCAAACCATGTGACGTGACTCAGTGATTTTGTCCCAAAGTTTCTCTACATTAGGACTAATCTCAGTCACTAAGTGCAGGGATTAACTGCTCTCTAATCCCTAACCTCTGATTGTACTCACTAATCTACTGTAATCTGGCATGTCATATTAGTTACCCTCCACATCGTTACTCTTGGTTACCTTGCCCTCCACATCGTTACTCTTGGTTACCTTGTCCTCCACATCGTTACTCTTGGTTACCTTGCCCTTCACATCGTTACTCTTGGTTACCTTGCCCTCCACATCGTTACTCTTGGTTACCTTGCCCTCCACATCGTTACTCTTGGTTACCTTGCCCTCCACATCGTTACTCTTGATTACCGTGACAATGCAATTATATGAGAATAGGAAGTTAGAGTTGCATTGTCATTACTATCAGTTACGAAGAGTTGCATTGTCATTACTATCAGTTACGAAGAGTTGCATTGTCATTACTATCAGTTACGAAGAGTTGCATTGTCATTACTATCAGTTACGAAGAGTTGCATTGTCATTACTATCAGTTACGAAGAGTTGCATTGTCATTACTATCAGTTACGAAGAGTTGCATTGTCATTACTATCAGTTACGAAGAGTTGCATTGTCATTACTATCAGTTACGAAGAGTTGCATTTTCATTACTATCAGTTACGAAGAGTTGCATTGTCATTACTATCAGTTACGAAGAGTTGCATTGTAGTTACGCAGCTCTCCCACCTAGTCGCAGGACTCAATATCGTCGCAAGTTGCACTCAGTCAAGTTTGTAGGCGCGAGAACTTAGGCACTTATTTATTGGACGAATAACTTCAGGTCTCTAATTAAGAACTGGCGGATGTGAGGCGAGTAGAACTATGGAGATGAAGAACAGCTCTTAGTTTGTAATGTACCCCTTTGTTTGCTTGGTACATGTTTAGTGTATCTACATTCCATGTACCCCTTTGTTTGCGGGTACATGTTTAGTGTATCTACATTCCATGTACCCCTTTGTTTGCTGGGTACATGTTTAGTGTATCTACATTCCATGTACCCCTTGCTTGCGGGTACATGGTTATTGTATCTACATTCCATGTATCTCTTGTTTGCGGGTACATATTTAGTGTATCTACATTCCATGTACCCCTTTGTTTGCTGGGTACATGTTTAGTGTATCTACATTCCATGTACCCCTTTGTTTGCTGGGTACATGTTTAGTGTATCTACATTCCATGTACCCCTTGCTTGCGGGTACATGTTTAGTGTATCTACATTCCATGTACCCCTTTGTTTGCTGGGTACATGTTTAGTGTATCTACATTCCATATACCCCTTGTTTGCGGGTACATGTTTAGTGTATCTACATTCCATGTACCCCTTTGTTTGCGGGGTATATGTTTAGTGTATCTACATGCCATGTGTCTATAATTTTGTTTACTCTTGTATACCAGATCAACTCACCTCCAAGAAACATTATGAAATAGATAGTATTGAAACTATTTCTTTCTAATCAATGCTATATATAAATATTTCCTATTTTTTAGAAGATTTTTGTTTGTATTTACTTTCCTGTTGCTAATTATTTTTACTCTGAAATACCTTTAACCGTGAAATAATATTCTCTTTATAATTTATATCGTGTAAATAAATTCTAAAGTCCAGAAGGCCCGGCCCTGGATCTGATGTTCAATAAATATATAAATAATGGGTTAGTGAAGATTGATATATCTAACCATTATAACTGTTCTCAGTTATTGATAACCTTTGTAACAATACTCATAATTGATATTATTTTGATGATGAATAGCTATTGAGAATAGTTAGTTATTCAAGATATAAATATAGTCTGAAATTATGAAGTTGACTGCGTTCAAAATTCGTGTAATGAACTGTGAAAAAGATATAAACGTTAGGTACACTGAATTAGTTTATTAATTAAAGTTAATTAGTAAATTTACATAGTAATTAATTACCATGTTAACATTTATATCATATAAATTGAACAAATGAATATTTTTTTATTTCGACCAAGATGGTGAAAAATTGTCAGAGGAAAATGTTCCATATTCAATCGCCCAGAAGAACAGTTTAACTATATTTTAACCATTTAAAGTTTAAATTTAAATAGGTTTGTATAGTTATCTTGAACATTATAATTATATAATAATAACTTAACAAATTACAACTAACTGCATCAAAAACAAGTAAAATGGCTTTGCTGCTCTTCTCCAGCTTCTGAATGTGGAGCAACAAACTGAACAATACTCTCTCCAAACACAAGAACAAACTAATAGGCTGAGTAGAAAACAATTGTCTGTGTGTTGCAGTAGCGAATACTTTGCATCTCTGCTGTGTTACAGGAGCCATTTGAAACAACTTATACTCTCTGACTTCATCTTTTAGCTGTTATAGCACTGGTTTAATTGACTAAGTAGAGGAGTTCTTCTCTGGATGAGTGACTAAATTATTAGGTCTCAAGATGGTGTGGAATGTGGTGATGCTTTGCTTCTGCCTCTCCTGCGGTGAGTAACTAACCTTAGTAACTTATAGTTTAAATTGCTATCTAGTTAACCTTAGTCTAATAAGTTATATTTGAATTGTTATTGAGATCTAGTTATTATCCTGTCGGTAGAATTTTGCAAGGAATATGAACTAAATTTATTTATTTCGATGTCAAAATTGTTTGAAATAAAGAAGCGAATTTGTAATTTTAGTGTCCGTAACTTTAACTTTTGTTTCTTACCAGTAAAATACCTGCATTTTTATCTATTCAGGTAATGAAGTTTGAAGTTAGTGTAGTTTTTTTCCAAAGAATATTGAAATAGGTACAAACAGAACTAATTGTTCCTAATTACATAACTAGTAGTACTATAAGAATATTATATCATATTCACGGTATGTACATTTTATATGATAGTACTCAAAGTGATAGTACCATCTAAGTACTTTACCAAGTACTATCTAAGTACTTTACCAAGTACTATCTAAGAACTTTACCAAGTACTGTCTAAGTACTTTACCAAGTACTATCTAAGTACTTTACTAAGTACTATCTAAGTACTTTACCAAGTACTATCTAAGTACTTTACCAAGTACTATCTAAGAACTTTACCAAGTACTGTCTAAGTACTTTACCAAGTACTATCTAAGTACTTTACTAAGTACTATCTAAGTACTTTACCAAGTACTATCTAAGAACTTTACCAAGTACTATCTAAATACTTTACCAAGTACTATCTAAGTACTTAATCAAGTACTATCTAAATACTCTACCAAGTACCACCTAAGTACTTCATCAAGTACCTCTTTGGGTTCTCAACATATTTAAGCACATACTTTGCCACCGAGCTGATTTTAGATGAGATGTATGTGTAGATATGTGTGTTTGTTTGTATGTGTGTGTGTGTAGATGTGTGTAGAAGTGTGTGTGTGTGTACAATTGTACATATCCAAGAGCAGTGAAGGACTAACTGTGTAGCTTAGCTCTGCCCTTCCAGATTGTGAGGAGTTAATTGAAACTGACTGTGTACCTTAATGAGCCTATTATGGTGAGAGTGAGAAAGAGAGAGAGAGAGGAGTGAATGAGAAAGTTAGAGAGAGAAGAGTGATGGGAGTGAGGAAGAAGAGAGCGATAGGAGAGTGAGAGTGAGGAGTGAAAGTGAGAGGAAAGAACAATATGAGAGTAGTGAAAAATTTATCTTATAATCCTTTTTATTCTCCCCAAAACTGTTATATAGATAAATACTTTTTTTTTAGCAGATCACTTTTATCTGATAGTTTTATTAGTGAAGTCATCAAATAAAACTATATAATTCTCATACCTCGCTACACAATTTGGAAATACTTAGTGCAATGCATATTAATATACCATTATTAAATAAGTAATTGTTACCATTACATAGGAATGTGTGTATAAAATGCATGTTTTTTTATATATCTCATTTTGCATTGCCATATAAAGTCATCATTCCTCCCAATTCACCTCAGAATAAATGTTCACAGTTCGTTCAGTGTTTTTCAATATGAAATAAACTGCAAAATGTATCTGTTAGAGTAGCCATCCATACGCAGGGGGACATAAAATTCCAGACTGTAATGCCTTTCGATGCAGAAAATAAAAGACAGAAAACTGCCGTTTATATCTCAGGTAACCGATGCTACATACATCTTATTCTTCAGCTGATAATTTTTTAAAGATTTGCTCTATTTCTATCCTGTAAAATTAGTAACTTTAACAACATAATCTACTTATCTTATTTTAAAAATTAATTCAGCTGAATATATTTTTTATATATTAATTATGAAAGGTAAATCAAATACTCTTAGTAAAGTCCGTAGATTTATATTGTTGGTAAAGTAAGTTACAAATTATCGGTCAGTTCTACATCTTTGGTCATATAAGAAAAAAAACGATATTATAATATATATATATAATGTTTTTTCAAATTAAATCAAATAATAATTATTATATCGTTTTTTCCTAATATGACCGAAAATGTGAAACCGACCGATAATAAATATTTAGGTATAGGATTTTTTGTAAATTTTATAATGAGGAAAGATTGACAGGAGACAGGTAGCATTTATTAAATTTCTTTTGGCAACTTCATTACTTTCACTATTAAAATGTTACCAATGGATAATTTTTGGAAAATTGTTTCCATTCATTTAAAATATATTACATATCTATATAATAACTAAATATTCACCATTCCCCCCTTTACAAATGCGAATGTACCAGCCCCTCTATTCATGATTTGACCCCCTCCCCTCTTCCTTGTTTCTTTTTTGAGGGTGTTTCTTTGAGCACAAATTCAGTGTGTGGCGGTACTTTTACGCCACTGTACTATATTTGCACGCAGCTCCTCTTGTTCCTGGTCTTTTATTGCTATGCCAGCGACTACAGCTGAATTTATGGACAAAACAAAACATAAGCGACTTCAGGGGAAGAAGAATGTGTACACCAGAGAGAGTGGTGTGTACGTGTGTGTGTGTGCATGATATACGAGGGGTGTGTGTAGGTGAGTACTGAGTACACACGAGATATATGCGTGTGTGAATGTGTATGTATACACGAGGTATATGTGTGTGTGTAAACGTGCTCTGCACTTTTGATCAATTTGTGATATCGATCGATTGCACGTTGCTCTATCTATGAATCCTTCATTAGCGCAACTATCGATTGATAGTCGGGTATTGAAAATATTCTTAAAAACAATTATATAAGATTAAGTTAGCGGTTTGACTGGGTGTCTGATGGAGAGGCGGTTAATAAAAAATAGATGACTAGAAATAATAATTAAACTTTTCGAACCCAACTGGATTGGTAGACTAACTCTGCATAATATTTGTAAAGTAGCCTTGAATATCGCTTGAACGAGCAGCAATCGATGGATGGTTGCGCTTATGATGGATCCAAAGATGGCACAGCGTGATCAAGAGGGCATGACATTTATACGAAAAAAAAATCATAAATATTATAATTTTCATATTTGAATTGTCGGATCGAATGGCTTAAGTATTATTTCTATTCACCTCGTGATCCACCTCGTGATCCACTTTGTGATCCACCTCGTGATCCACCTTGTGATCCACCTTACGATAAGGTGTACATCAGCATAGAGTACTAGTGAGCTCATTTGTACATCTATAAAGGTTGTCTACACCTATCAGACCCTCTGTCAATCTTTTTAATTTAGTGCCTGAGTCAGTCGGAGAGAAGTTAGGTAATGCCGAGAGGCTTGCCTTAAATCCAGGAGAATTTAAAAGTTTTTCAATTGTTGATGGTAGAGTTTCTTTGCCTCCCGAACTTTCATTTGTGTCTAGTACCAAGAGACTCTTTTATTATCTCTCTTTCTTTCTTTTCTCTGCCGCGCAATGAGATGCAATTGAGAGTCACTTCCCTTACGCACTTTTAGTCGGCGTATGGCTCTCTTCTTTTAACCACTTTATATTCACTGTGTTTTAATTGCTAGCAACCAAAATTAGAACTTTCCACACAGAATTATTCTTATGAATAAATATCAAGTTAAATATATGGTATATTCTTTCCTATCACTGTATTTAAATAACCTGTTCCCGTGAGAGATTAATCCTAGAGCAGCCAAGCAGTGAATTTGACTGGTTTTAATTTTTGAAACATTGGTATTTTTTAAATTATTTTTGGTAAATACTTGAAGATTTTGATTTGTAATATAAGGGGGACATTTAATTTTCATTTTTTATTGGGATCCATGATACCTCCTGAGAAAAAACGATATAATAATTATAATTTATTTTTTATTATTGGTATCCATGATACCTGCTGGTATATGGATACCAATTAAAATAACAATTAACTGTTTCCTTATATCATTAATCAAAAATACGAATCTACCAATAATAATTCATTAAAAATCAATGTTTGAAAAGTAAGGATCAGTCAAATTGACTGCTGGATAGCTCTAGTAATAATAGTATGTAATACAGTCGCACGTGTAGCCCCGGAACCATCGGGGGTGTCCCCGTTAGCGGCAATAAAGCCAACATGACCAGCCTGCATTAAATACTTTCCTAACGACACGCTCTGCATTAATTCCTTGCTTTTTGTGACTCCAAAGAGCAACTTATTGACTAACTTGAGCGTAACTTGAGTCGTTGGTACACTTTGTGCCTGTGTTAAAACAGAGCCTTTACGGGCTCTTTTCCAACTACCTCAATGATTTAGAGCTCATAATTGCAAGACTCTTAGGCGCCATAGGACCTGCACCTTTCTTATAATGTTATACTAACTATTGTTATTTTACTTGTGTGCTCTACTTGCTCTACAATGCCTCCTGACTCTTTCTCTTTCATAACCACAAGGCCTGCACCTTCTCCTAATTTTGATATCGACAAAGTGTTGCCCGCACAAAAATGCAATAATTGTGAATAAGGCATTGCGTTTTATATTGTAATTCCTCTCCCATCTGTTTCCGATAGAGTTATTCATTTATTAACGGACTCTTTTGCGGAGATTTAACAACTGCATTGCATACTATTTACAGTGGTAATACATTTAAAACATCTTCATTTGGTAGAAAATTGAATCTTATGATTCCAGAAAAAAATTGATTGATAGAACATTTGGAAATTTAATTGTTCGTAGTCAATTTTAATTTTCGTAAAGAGGATTTTTAGCACACTCTAATGTATATGTATCGGAGTGTGCAATCATGAAGTGTGCCGTACACTAAGCTAGCGGATACAACAAACTACATAAAGGCCATTAATATAGAGAGTTTCAACTTAATCTTCATTTGCATATGTTTATATTCATTTATATATTAAATGATCTTCATTTGTGTTACTATCATCACTACGAAAATTTGTTGACGAAATATCTGCCAACGAAACGTCAACGAAACGTCCCTTAAAGTTACAGTTATAGTTAACTATCTATTTCCTCTCAATTTATTTTCCTTTTTTGATCTTATTATTTTAGTTTCTTCCTCATGTTGTAAGATATCCCATTAAAAAGTAATTAAGCTTTGCCGTATTTAGATATAGAATTAATAAGACACCAAGATGGCACTTTGAAATTCAAAATATATATAGAAAACAGAAAAAGGTACGTTTTGCATGAAGCGATTGGTACGATCATCGCTCAACGATCGACGTCCAGCGACACGGCCAAGTACTAGTCCAATGCTATTCCTATGGGGCTGTTTTGCAACGAGCGATTGTTGCTGACCACAATTTCAGTGTATTCTTATTTTCTGAGCGATCATCGTTGAGCGATGATCGCAACAATCGCTGCACGCAAAACGTACCTTAACACCGGCAAACTCTAAAGTTAGAAAATTAGAATACCTCTTTCCATATCGCTCTCAAGAGAAGTACGATTAGATCACTGGTAAGTAGAGCTTTCAAAATTTGTAGTGAATAATATTTTGAAAATAATTAAATACCTATTAAATAACTATGAATACCCAAAGAAAATGACGAATACGGAAATTCTCAATAAATAGTAATGGAAACGATACTAACTCTACTGATGGCATAGAAAGAAAATTCATAGCTGCATCATGCGCTTCTGGTGAAATACTTCAGAGAATATTAGGCCCCTTCAACTTATATTTAGGTAATAAATCAACAAATGCAATGAAAAATACCTTGTAAAACAAGAGGACATGGTAAAAAATAGAGATAAATGCAATGTAGTATATGGAGTATATTGTAATGAATGCATTATGTGAAGGTATAGAAGAAACAAATAGACACGCCCAAGAATTGATGAACATATAAAAGATGTTAGGATTGGAAAATAAAATAGTTTGGTGACACTAGACACACTCTCAGTTTCTTTGACACAAAAGTTTTAAATGAACATCAAAATATCTGGCACTGTTGAAGATTAGAATCATTTTGTGCATTGCATCTATGAATAAATTCAATCAATGGAGCATATAAACACATGCAAATCAAGTTCTCATACAATAGATAGCTTATAGCAATTCAAGTTCAACCAATATGGGAAAACAGATATATAGAATAGGGTAAGTTCTTCATTTCGGTAAAACAATATAATAATTTTTCACTAGGATTGGTTGAGTAAAATCAACATAGGAGAAACAAGAGAACATTTAGGGAACATATAGACACTTAGGAGCAAGAAGACACTTAGGAGCAAGAAGACACTTAGGAGCAAGAAGACACTTAGGAGCAAGAAGACACTTAGGAGCAAGAAGACACTTAGGAACAAGAAGACACTTAGGAACATGAAGACACTAGGAGCAAGAAGACACTTAGGAACAAGAAGACACTTAGGAGCAGGAAGACACTTAGGAGCAAGAAGACACTTAGGAGAAAGAAGACACTTAGGAGAAAGAAGACACTTAGGAGCAAGAAAACACTTAGGAGCAGGAAGACACTTAGGAGCAAGAAGACACTTAGGAACATGAAGACACTTAGGAGCAAGAAGACACTTACGAGCAAGAAGACACTTAGGAGCAAGAAGACACTTAGGAGCAAGAAGACACTTAGGAGCAAGAAGACACTTAGGAGCAAGAAGACACTTAGGAGCAAGAAGACACTTAGGAGCAAGAAGACACTTAGGAGCAAGAAGAAACTTAGGAGGAAGAAGACACTTAGGAGCAAGAAGACACTTAGGAGCAAGAAGACACTTAGGAGCAAGAAGAAACTTAGGAGGAAGAAGACACTTAGGAGCAAGAAGACACTTAGGAGCAAGAAGACACTTAGGAGCAAGAAGACACTTAGGAGGAAGAAGACACTTAGGAGCAAGAAGACACTTAGGAGCAAGAAGACACTTAGGAGCAAAAAGACACTTAGGAGCAAGAGGACACTTAGGAGCAAGAAGACACTTAGGAGCAAGAGGACACTTAGGAGCAAGAAGACACTTAGGAGCAAGAAGACACTTAGGAGCAAGAAGACACTTAGGAGCAAGAAGGCACTTAGCAGGATGAAGACACTTAGGAGCAAGAAGACACTTAGGAGCAAGAAGACACTTAGCAGGATGAAGACACACAGGAATAAGAGTACACTCACATAAAAACGTATGAATTTAAATAACATCTTGATAATATGGATATCCCATTGAGTATAATTCTTTCAAAACCAATGCTTGTTAGAAGGTATATATTGTTATACTATGCCAATGCTTTGGGAAGTATATGTACATATTTTCCATTGTCCAATTGCCATAAGATCATAATCAAATTCTATTCAGAAAGGTGCTTCTATATAATAGCGTTAATGCTCCTTTCTTTAAAATGTTTTTGGCTGTAAGCCTCGTGTTTCGCTGCAATATCCTTACTGCACTAATACCCTCTGTTGAAGTAGCTCTGAGGGCATCCCCTCTGATTGCACTACTAAGGGGATTAGAGCATATCATGCCAACACTATTACCACTGACTTCACACTGGCTAACTCACTAACTAACTGATATGGTTAGACTCTCTACTGTATAAATTTAAGGGCCGTACACGCGTAGGGTTTTTTAAGTCTTTCCACCAGACTTTTTGCTAAGCTCCATCCATGATACCTACAGGTATCATGGATACCAACTGAAATAAATAATAATTAAATCATTTTTTCTTATATTCTTGTGGAAAAAGTAGGAGGAGCTTAGCAAAAAGTCTGGTGGAAAGACTTAAAAAACCCTACGTGTGTACGGCCCTTAAGAAAAGCCCACCAACTTCATCTTGAGTTAGTTCACGGTCCTATTATTTGGTTACTCCTAGGGAAAAGAGGCAATTTCCTGGCTTGAATTATTGACAGAATTATTTTTCAATAGGTCATCATTCTAAAATACGAGCATCAATATTACAATGCGATTTCCTTTTATTATAACCTTTTTTAATTTGCATCCGATACTTAAATCGCATCTGCATTGTAAGTGTTCCTTCACTCGAATAGTATATATTTCAATGTCGATTTTTGTTTGAAATTAAAATGTGTTATTATTGATTAATCAGTCACACAAAGTGCATGTTACTGGTAATCAGTCACACAAAGTGCGTGTTACTGGTAATCAGTCACACAAAGTGCGTGTTTCTTGTAATCAGTCACACAAAGTGCGTGTTTCTGGTAATCAGTCACACAAAGTGCGTGTTACTGGTAATCAGTCACACAAAGTGCGTGTTTCTGGTAATCAGTCACACAAATTTCATGTTTCTGGTAATCAATCACACAAAGTGCGTGTTACTGGTAATCAGTCACACAAAGTGCGTGTTACTGGTAATCAGTCACACAAAGTGCGTGTTTCTGGTAATCAGTCACACAAAGTGCGTGTTACTGGTAATCAGTCACACAAAGTGCGTGTTTCTGGTAATCAGTCACACAAAGTGCGTGTTACTGGTAATCAGTCACACAAAGTGCATGTTACTGGTAATCAGTCACACAAAGTGCGTGTTACTGGTAATCAGTCACACAAATTTCATGTTTCTGGTAATCAATCACACAAAGTGCGTGTTACTGGTAATCAGTCACACAAAGTGCGTGTTTCTGGTAATCAGTCACACAAAGTGCGTGTTACTGGTAATCAGTTACACAAAGTGCATGTTACTGGTAATCAGTCACACAAAGTGCGTGTTACTGGTAATCAGTCACACAAAGTGCGTGTTTCTTGTAATCAGTCACACAAAGTGCGTGTTTCTGGTAATCAGTCACACAAAGTGCGTGTTACTGGTAATCAGTCACACAAAGTGCGTGTTTCTGGTAATCAGTCACACAAAGTGCGTGTTACTGGTAATCAGTCACACAAATTTCATGTTTCTGGTAATCAATCACACAAAGTGCGTGTTACTGGTAATCAGTCACACAAAGTGCGTGTTTCTGGTAATCAGTCACACAAAGTGCGTGTTTCTGGTAGTCAGTCACACAAAGTGCGTGTTTCTGGTAGTCAGTCACATAAAATGCGTGTTTCTGGTAATCAGTCACATAAAATGCGTGTTTCTAGTAGTCAGTCACACAAAGTGCGTGTTGCTGGTATTCAGTCACACAAAGTGCGTGTTTCTGGTAGTCAGTCACATAAAATGCGTGTTTCTGGTAATCAGTCAAACAAAGTGCGTGTTGCTGGTAGTCAGTCACACAAAGTGCGTGTTGCTGGTAGTCAGTCACACAAAGTGCGTGTTGCTGGTAATCAGTCACACAAAGTGCGTGTTACTGGTAATCAGTCACACAAAGTGCGTGTTACTGGTAATCAGTCACACAAAATGCGTGTTTCTGGTAATCAGTCACATAAAATGCGTGTTTCTGGTAATCAGTCACACAAAATGCGTGTTTCTGGTAATCAATCACACAAAGTGCGTGTTTCTGGTAGTCAGTCACACAAAGTGCGTGTTTCTGGTAATCAGTCACACAAAGTGCGTGTTTCTGGTAATCAGTCACACAAAGTGCGTGTTTCTGGTAATCAGTCACACAAAGTGCGTGTTTCTGGTATTCAGTCTCACAAAGTGCGTGTTTCTGGTAGTCAGTCACACAAAGTGCGTGTTTCTGGTAATCAGTCACACAAAGTGCGTGTTTCTGGTAATCAGTCACACAAAGTGCGTGTTTCTGGTAATCAGTCACACATCAGTCACCTCATTTCTGGTGGCAGGGCAAAAACGTGGCTTATCGCCACCCGCAGAGTGACAGGGCCTCTGTTTGAGTTGTTCGTGAGGGGGCAGGGTAGAGAGCACCTAAAGCTATCCTCTGCTAAATAAACTTCATTGATAAACGAATAGCTATGTAACCACCAAAATGATTTGAATTCTAAATGCAGCAAGAAATAATATTTGAATAATGACCCAATCACCGATTTTCTGGACAGGGTCTGGTTTAGTCAGTTCCGGAGGCACTGTTCCAAGTCACTCATTTGCACTGAATTTAGTACTAAATCTGGAATCACCTTTTGGATTATTCCATTAGCCCTCAACTGAATGGAAAGCCATTTATAGTGACGCTTATTTGGAGGGTAGGTAGTGCTTCTTTGCAGTACCAGTCATTGTTCCAATTAAAGCCTAAAATCTATTCTTTCGGTAATATCACCTTTTGTATTTTTTAGAGTAAAAATGTATGAGAATTAAACCCTCTGAAACTGAATAGGGTTTTTATGTATTATATTAGCATCATGTCTAACATTCTCATGATCTTTGCAGTTGACAAAATGAAAGTTGAAGCTTCAAACTAATCATCTCTTAGTCTCTTCTTCAAACTAATACCTTCCCCTCCAAGGAACTTCGCTCCAGTTCCGGAGGCTTAGCCTCATTTTTGCGAGGACTAAGTCCTGGCGGTGTGTTTTTGCCTCCATGTGGTGACAGTTTCAGCCTGACTCTTTGTAGTCACTTTTGTGGTGACTGATTGCGCTGCCCTCTGGTTTGCTTTGATAGTGAGATCTAGGCAGCAAAAAGCAGACACGAACGGAATTAACTGCAATGGCGTACAATGGGCGAAGCAATTGTCTCGCTTCAAAGTGACTCAATTGAACTCATCAGTAATGGAAAACATTCATCATGACTTGGAGTATGTTGCTTTGTAATGTTATCCTCTACTTAGCCTTACATAACGTGTAATATTATCTGAATTCTTAAAAGTAATTTGTCAGAGTCACAAACTTTAAAATTAGGTGAGTTTCTTTGCCTCATTTCTCGTCACTCCTGAAAATTTTGTCGAACTCCTTCGATAATTTTTGAAGTTATCCAATGGTTGTGGCTTCAATATTTGCATCTAAGTCTCAATCACAGAAAATATCTTCTTAGAACTTATGATCATTTCTTGAAAAGAACATAATTATTAATATCTTTAACAGTATAATTATTCAGCGGATGTAGATTTTTTACAAATTCACAATCCTAAATATTTTGAGTGAATTTTGATGGAACCTTAAAAATAAAAATATAGTATATTTCCAACGTATGGTGCAAAAAGGCACAGACTGCAATGATTAGAGAGGTTAAAGAGGTAGCAGGTCACTATTATTGCTCTCCATTGAGTGTTCACGACTGACCGTGTCAACACTGAAGTCAAAGCTTAGTTAGCATTCTATTGCCCTGACAGCTGTACAAGAGCATTGATTGCAAGACTGACAGATGGAAGCAGCCTCTGCATGGACAGGGAGTGAATGGAGATAACAACGGGGATAGGGAGTGAATGGAGATAACAACGGAGATAGGGAGTAAATGGAGATAACAACGGGGATAGGGAGTGAATGGAGATAACAACGGGGATAGGGAGTGAATGGAGATAACAACGGAGATAGGGAGTGAATGGAGATAACAACGGGGATAGGGAGTGAATGGAGATAACAACGGGGATAGGGAGTGAATGGAGATAACAACGGGGATAGGGAGTGAATGGAGATAACAACGGGGATAGGGAGTGAATGGTGATAACAACGACGATAGGGAGTGAATGGAGATAACAACGGGGATAGGGAGTGATTGGAGATAACAACGGGGATAGGAAGTGAATGGAGATAGCAACGGAGATAGGGAGTGAATGGAGATAACAACGGGGATAGGGAGTGAATGGAGATAACAACATGGATAGGGAGTGAATGGAGATAACAACGGGGATAGGGAGTAAATGGAGATAATAACGGATATAGGGAGTGAATGGAGATAGCAACGGGGATAGGGAGTGAATGGGGATAACAACGAGGATAGGGAGTGAATGGGGATAACAACGGGGATAGAGAGTGAAAGGAGATAACAACGGGGATAGGGAGTGAAGGGAGATAACAACATGGATAGGGAGTGAATGGAGATAACAACGGGGATAGGGAGTAAATGGAGATAATAACGGATATAGGGAGTGAATGGAGGTAACAACGGGGATAGGGAGTGAATGGAAGTAACAACATGGCTAGGGAGTGAATGGAGATCACAACGGGGATAGGGAGTGAATGGAGGTAACAACGGGAATAGGGAGTGAATGGAGGTAATAACGGGAATAGGGAGTGAACAACGGGGATAGGGAGTGAACAACGGGGATAGGGAGTGAATGGAGGCAATAACGGGAATAGGGAGTGAACAACGGGGATAGGGAGTAGTCAGAGAAATTTTACCCTCTCTCCTGCCAAGTATTTTGCCCCTGTAAGGACAACCGCAATGAGCTTTAGAAGTTCTGGGACCCTTTTAGTCCTCCACTGGACTCCTGGTGACTGACAATCTTGGTATAGAATTTCTCTAGTGTTTTCACTGTTGAGGATACAGGATACAACCTCCTGTAATCACGTATGATGAAGATGAATAGTTGGAAGATGTTCTTGTCATTAGCTTATCCATTTGTATCCCCACAAGTGCCCTAGACCTAGCGGTATTTTACCGGAGGTAATAAAATCCGTGGTGGCTACGTTTCCCCCCTCACCCACTTATGTAAAGTGTTAGAAACCTCGAAGGAGACAAGTGACGTACCGCTTTACTGGAGGTCAACGAATGTATGCTCCATTCGTAAGGAGGGTCATGAGGACTAAACCAGCAATTTCAGGCCCGTAAGTCTGACCTCCCTTCCATGCACGGTGTTAGAGGTCAAAATTAAGAAAAGGGTTGCAAACCACCTGCAGTGGAACGAACTGCAGATTGGTGCTCAACATGGATTCAGAGCAGGCAGATCACGTCTCACTAATATGCTAGAGTTCTTTCATATCATTTTCGGTGCCTACGACAGGTCTGGGTATATGAATGTCATCTTTCTCGACTTCCAGAAGACCATTAACAAAGTCCATCATTAGAGTCTGATGACTTAAATAAGAGATCTTATCATCGTCAGCAAGGTGGCTCTCCGGATTGAGGCATAGCTGTCCACTAGGTGACAAAGATTCGTCATCGGAGACCCACTCTCCGAGTTGTCTGTTGTTGCCAGTGGGGTACCTCATGGATCGGCTTTAGGATCGCTGCACTTCCTCAAATACGTTAATGATTTAAATAATGGGATCATCTCCAAGATGAATAAGTTTGCAGACAATACAAAGCTTGGAATCGATGCAGCTGACCCAAATGTGGTGAATGAGCTGAGGATGGGCATGACTAGGACTGGAGAGTAGTCAGTCCTAAGGAAAATGTTCTTCCATTCAGGCAAGTGTAAAGTTCTGCATGTGGAAGTGCAAAATACTCGGGTTGACTACAGCCTTCTTGGATTATCATTAACCCTAACTCAGCAAGAGCTTGACCTCTGAGTCCTTATGACTTCCGAGTTTATTTTTGTTGCTCAATGTGTAGCTGCATAAAAGAAAACTCAGAAGATCCTAGATTATGTCGAAAGGGTTCATGTGTTTTACCCTCTCTCCTGCCATATGATTTTCCCCTCTCTTCCACCATGTTTTATTCCCCGTCTCTCCTGCCATATGGTTTTCCCCTCTCTTCCACCATGTATTATTCCCCGTCTCTCCTGCCATATGATTTTCCCCTCTCTTCCACCATGTTTTATTCCCCGTCTCTCCTGCCATATGATTTTCCCCTCTCTTCCACCATGTTTTATTCCCCGTCTCTCCTGCCATATGATTTTCCCCTCTCTTCCAACATGTTTTATTCCCCGTCTCTCCTGCCATATGATTTTCCCCTCTCTTCCACCATGTATTATTCCCCGTCTCTCCTGCCATATGATTTTCCCCTCTCTTCCACCATGTTTTATTCCCCGTCTCTCCTGCCATATGATTTTCCCCTCTCTTCCACCATGTTTTATTCCCCGTCTCTCCTGCCATATGATTTTCCCCTCTCTTCCACCATGTATTATTCCCCGTCTCTCCTGCCATATGATTTTCCCCTCTCTTCCACCATGTTTTATTCCCCGTCTCTCCTGCCATATGATTTTCCCCTCTCTTCCACCATGTATTATTCCCCGTCTCTCCTGCCATATGATTTTCCCCTCTCTTCCACCATGTTTTATTCCCCGTCTCTCCTGCCATATGATTTTCCCCTCTCTTCCACCATGTATTATTCCCCGTCTCTCCTGCCATATGATTTTCCCCTCTCTTCCACCATGTTTTATTCCCCGTCTCTCCTGCCATATGATATTCCCCTCTCTTCCACCATGTTTTATTCCCCGTCTCTCCTGCCATATGATTTTCCCCTCTCTTCCACCATGTTTTATTCCCCGTCTCTCCTGCCATATGATTTTCCCCTCTCTTCCACCATGTTTTATTCCCCGTCTCTCCTGCCATATGATTTTCCCCTCTCTTCCACCATGTATTATTCCTCGTCTCTAATGCCACATGATTTTCCCCTCTCTTCCACCATGTATTATTCCCCGTCTCTAATGCCATATGATTTTCCCCTCTCTTCCACCATGTATTATTCCTCGTCTCTCCTGCCATGTGTTTTCCCCTCTCTTCCGCCATGTTTTACCCCACTGACCATCAGTTTAATGTTGTGTCATTTCGTGGAGTCTTTCTCTTTTAATATTCTTCAGCACTCGATGACTCTACGCCACAGTGTAAAAACACACACCGTTAGATGGCCCTCATCTAACGGTGTGGAGGGGGGGGGGGTACTTTGCATCGCAAATACATCAATCTAATACATTGCAGTAATATAATATAGTGATAATTTAGATATAACACTGGTATGAAGATAATAATGATATCCAAATAACCATTAAATGATAAAGAAATCATAATTATATTTTGTTTACTTTTTAAACTTATTTTCGTATTTTTTTCATTAATTCCATTAAAGTATTACTATGTATAAGAAACCAAATATCATATAACTTTATAGTGAAATTATTAGCAGTTTTTACGAAAAAATATTATTTATGTTTATCTATTTGTTATTTTGTTATATTAGCAGGTGGTAATTGAATATATTGAGTAACAACCGCTAGAAAACAATACTTATTTAAACTAGATATTTTTTATAAAGTGAACGATATTGTTTCTTTTTTCATCTCTAGCTATACTCTCTACTCACTCACTTCTCTCTACACTCACCACTCTCCACTCACCTCTCTCCACTCACCTATCCAATCACCTCTCTCTACTTACCTCTCTCACCACTCACCTCTCTCCACTCACCACCAATCACTTAATGGTGTACAGTCTCTCTCCATATTATCTTCACAGTCACTCTGCACATCAGAAGCAGTACTTTTTACCTACAGATGTAGCCACCTGAAGACCAATCTACCTAATTACCTTCTACGGCACCGTGAGCACTTCACAGCAGAAAGATAAACATTAAATAAATAATATTATTATCAAAGATTAGAAAATATATTATTATAAAAGATATTAAAAAATATGTTATCATCAAAGATAATTATATGAGTTAATAAACATCATTATTAATTCCGGGTATAATTTAATACATAATTTCATCACTCCGTATATCTTTCTATAGATATTTTCATCACTTCGTATATCTTTCGATTCCTATTTTCATCACTCTATATATCTTTTTATAGATACTTCCATCACTTCCTCACATCACTGTATATCTTTCCATTCATATTTCCATCACTTCATATATCAAATAGAATCTGTTTCCCTTTCCACATTTTCGAAATCTTCAGAACGAACACTTGACAATCGGCACCGGATGCGCACCCATCCTTTCCCTTCTCTGTGTCCGGAAAGCTTCTTATTTTCTTGGCCGGTTTCTTTCTTCAGACAATGGGGCAAAATATACAGGTGTGTTTGTGTGTGTGTGTTCTTTGTGATATAATATTCACTGTTTCAACTCTTGAATAGAATAGTGTTACTATTCAAAATACTATCTGAAAATTCAAATTTATACCATAAAAGGCAGTGTTGAATTGAGGTGACTTTTACTTGTGTAATTTTATTATGTAATAGTTTCATAAATACTATACACAATGTAAAATTTAAATAGTAGATCTGTTTAAAAGCATATTCATCTTTGGTCATATTCATATATTATATCATTTTTTCTTATATAACCGAAGATGTGACACCGATAGTTAATACGTAACTTACCCTGACTATATCCCAAGTAAGTCTACGGAGAATGGTAAGAATATTTCAGTTACTTACGTAAGTTTTCAAACTTTCATTCATATTTCTTATTTTAACCTTGAATTTCCATACTTTAAATTGTTACATCATACTTGTTTTTGCAGTCTATTCTTATACCTAGGAGGTTATTATTTATTCGATGTTTGTTTTTATGGTACATTAAGTCAGAGTGGAAAGAGCACACAGAAGATGTTTTCTGCGTTCGGTTCTGTAGTTCTTGCAGAACTTTAAGAGTACAGTTATTCTAATTTATTTAGTCTTCTTTTATGGCTTTTCATGAAAACTTTGCAAAATGAAGCCGACGGTGTTTTTTTCTTGCAATAAATTGCGGCAATGACGTGAAAAAACAATTCCTTTGAATGCAAGGAACAGAGGTGAATTGCGTAATAAAATAAAGAGGATAACTGTGGAGAGATTTTAGCGCATTGTGAATATTTATTATAAAATGACACGATGGAACATATTTAAATTATCTATACAAATGAGAATTTATACACCAATACGATAGCGTGTGCGTTATTTTGTGTGTCAAGTCAATATTATAATATAGAGATATAAAGATCAGTCCGTCCGTCACATATGAGATTGGTATACATCACATATAACATCGATCTGTCCGTCACATAAGAGTCTGTCTGTCACAAAATAGGTTAAACAGACACTTGGTTTAACTCGAAGTAATGTCACCAATAGAATATTTATAAGTGATAATATATATACTATTTTGAAAAAAGCCGTGTCAGTCGGTCAGTCCGCCGTAAAATGGTTAAATCATACGAAGAAATTTTTGTTGATTCGACCAAGACTAAAACCTATCTGTTAATTTTCCAATTTCGTAGAATTTCCGTGGGTTCAGCTAATTATTATACTTATAACATTATTATATAATAACTAATCTAATAATAATATAATTGATATATTATACTTAGAATATAATTAATATAATATACTAAAACATTTTAATAATTGAATAATACTATGCATTAATAATAATATGCAATATGTTAATTAAAAGTAGAAATATACATAATATAAATAAAAATATATCTTGTTTAATATGTTGTTTTTATGTATCTATAAACATTACTAATGATTATTTCTTTTTCTCTCCCTACAGTGGCATCTCTCAGAGTAAAGGACGTTACAGTGCCAGGCTACAGTCGTACAGGCAAAACTGTAACTCTAGTCTGTAACTTTGACTTGGAAGGTAGGGCTATAGGTTCTATTTATTCTTTCCAATTGGTAATTTTGTTAAATCAACCCTGGAATGACCAGAGTAATTCAGGAGGAATAATAACTTTTTACTAACAAATCTTGAAACGAGTAGCTGAAAATTGGGATTATTATAGCTTAAGACATATTTAAGCAAAATCAATGAAAATAATGCAACCTTTTAGTTTTTATTTAGTTTTATAATATTTTATTACCATGCGCTGTTGCATCACATTGTAATTTACAGCAAAAAATAGCTTATATTTCTATAAGTGTTGTTTCTAGCGTGATGGAAAATACGACACAGCAGCAATTGTACATCATCGGGGCTTCAGTTCTACTTTATCAAAAATGATGTAAAACAAAATAGAACAAATTTTGTTGCAGTATTTTCACTGATAATTGTTACAAAGTTTCAACAACTTAAAGAGTCAATTACTTTTCAAATTATGCATCGATATTTAAAATCAGACTGGGCCTCTGAGTCCCATTGGTTGTTCCAGGTTTAAATAACATTTGCAATATGATGTAAATAATATCAGACGTTCCAGAGGAGTAAATGGAATGTTAGTGACTAATAGCCTTACATTTTCTAAAGTCATAAAAGTCTACGCACTTCACTAAGAATATTTAACTTACTCAATCAAGATAGGTGTTGAAATATTCAGTTTGTCTTCACAGCAATTTGGTGGAAATGTAGACAATCATTCCCTATTCACAATAGAAATGCAGTTTGGCTGTTATTTTCTTCCACCGCAATGTAAAAAGATTCGTTTTTTCTTTTGTAACGTCACGCTGTAATAGGTTCAGATAATGGTGTACTTAGGTGGTTAAAAACTCTGTTGGTGTTTGAGGTGCCTTTAATAAGCAGTGGAAAGATGCAACTATTGCAATTACTGGAAAAAGAGATGAGGGAACAATGAAAGCGACTTCTTGGTCTTAGATTTGAAAATAATATTCAGAACAATGTTCAAACATGAAATTATTTGTGAGTTATCAAATTGGGTTGAATAGATAATTAGTGTTCTTAAAAATTGTGCAGACATAAACAATAAGATATTTTCTTCTGTATCTCTTCTTTACTTTACTCTTTACACAGGTGTTCAGCTGTACAACCTCTTCTTTACTTTACTCTTTACACAGATGTTCAGCTGTACAACCTCTTCTTTACTTTACTCTTTACACAGGTGATCAGCTGTACAGCCTCTTCTTTACTTTACTCTTTACACAGGTGTCCAGCTGTACAGCCTCTTCTTTACTTTACTCTTTACACAGGTGATCAGCTGTACAGCCTCTTCTTTACTTTACTCTTTACACAGGTGATCAGCTGTACAGCCTCTTCTTTACTTTATTCTTTACACAGGTGATCAGCTGTACAGCCTCTTCTTTACTTTATTCTTTACACAGGTGATCAGCTGTACAGCCTCTTCTTTACTTTACTCTTCACACAGGTGATCAGCTGTACAACCTAAAGTGGTACAAAGGCACTAAGGAAATCTTCAGATATGTGCCGGCAGACAATCCACCAATTCAAGTCTTTACCGCCAAAGGAGTCAATGTGGATGTGAGTAATTAGTTAGAGGCAAATTAATCCGCGGAAAATGCCACTACGGAAATCTTCCATCAGGAAAATTAACCGTAGATAAATTCCACCACGAAAAATTCCATCGCTGGATAATTCCATGGCTGGAAAATTCCTCCGCGGGAAAGTTCCACCGCATAAATATGGATTTTATTTTATTTGTTAATAGTTCAGAAATAACAAGTATAGGATAAAAGTATCACTAATAGTGACAACAAACACTGCACTTATAATACAATACTTTAGAGTACATTTTATGGCATCATTCCAATGAATTTAAGATAAAATATGTGATCAATTTTTTTTTAAATTTGTGGAACTTCCTATGGTGGAATTTTCCTCTGATTTAATTTAACGGTGGTGGAATTTTCTTGGTGTAATTTACCAGCCACGGAGTAACTGTATGGGGTGAATTGAGTTGTAGATTATCTAAATGTGGAAATGAAAAAATTAGAGCAATGGATAATTCAATTATTAATGCTGAATGAAATATACGGACTGTATCTAAACAATCTTCATATTTCCTATTAGTGTTTTATCTGTAGTTATCATGAGTCCCAACACAAGTACAAGTGTCACATGAACTTGTAATACAAGTGTCACATGTACTTGTAGTACAAGTGTCACATGTACTTTAGTACAAGTGTCACATGTACTTGTAATACAAGTGTCACATGTACTTTAGTACAAGTGTCACATGTACTTGTAGTACAAGAGTCACATGAACTTGTAATACAAGTGTCACATGTACTTGTAGTACAAGTGTCACATGTACTTGTAGTACAAGTGTCACATGTACTTGTAGTAGAAGTGTCACATGTACAAGTAGTACAAGTGTCACATGTACTTGTAGTACAAGTGTCACATGAACTTGTAGTGTAAGTGCCACATGTACTTGTAGTACAAGTGTCCCATGTACTTTAGTGCAAGTGTCACATGTACTTGTAGTACAAGTGTCACATTTACTTTAGTGTAAGTGTCACATGTACTTGTAGTACAAGAGTCACATGAACTTGTAATACAAGTGTCACATGTACTTGTAGTACAAGTGTCACATGTACCTGTAGTACAAGTGTCACATGTACTTGTAGTACAAGTGTCACATGTACTTGTAGTACAAGTGTCACATGAACTTGTAGTGTAAGTGCCACATGTACTTGTAGTACAAGTGTCCCATGTACTTTAGTGCAAGTGTCACATGTACTTGTAGTACAAGTGTCACATTTACTTTAGTGTAAGTGTCACATGCACTTTAGTGCAAGTGTCACATGTACTTTAGTGCAAGTGTCACATGTACTTGTAGTACAAGTGTCACATTTACTTTAGTGTAAGTGTCACATGTACTTTAGTGTAAGTGTCACATGTACTTTAGTGTAAGTGTCACATGTACTTTAGTGTAAGTGTCACATGTACTTTAGTGCAAGTGTCACATGTACTTTAGTGTAAGTGTCACATGTACTTTAGTGTAAGTGTCACATGTACTTTAGTGCAAGTGTCACATGTACTTTAGTGCAAGTGTCACATGTACTTTAGTGTAAGTGTCACATGTACTTTAGTGCAAGTGTCACATGTACTTTAGTGTAAGTGTCACATGTACTTTAGTGCAAGTGTCACATGTACTTTAGTGTAAGTGTCACATGTACTTTAGTGCAAGTGTCACATGTACTTTAGTGTAAGTGTCACATGTACTTTAGTGCAAGTGTCACATGTACTTTAGTGTAAGTGTCACATGTACTTTAGTGCAAGTGTCACATGTACTTTAGTGTATGTGTCACATGTACTTTAGTACAAGTGTCACATGTATTTGTAGTACAAGTGTCACATGTACTTTAATGCAAGTGTCACATGTACTTGTAGTACAAGTGTCACATGTACTTGTAGTGCAAGTGTCACATGTACTTTAGTACAAGTGTCACATGTACTTGTAGTACAAGTGTCACATGTACTTTAATGCAAGTGTCACATGTACTTTAGTACAAGTGTCACATGTACTTGTAGTGCAAGTGTCACATGTACTTTAGTACAAGTGTCACATGTACTTGTAGTACAAGTGTCACATGTACTTGTAGTACAAGTGTCACATGTACTTGTAGTACAAGTGTCACATGTACTTGTAGTACAAGTGTCACATGTACTTGTAGTACAAGTGTCACATGTACTTTAGTACAAGTGTCACATGTACTTGTAGTACAAGTGTCACATGTACTTGTAGTACAAGTGTCACATGTACTTGTAGTACAAGTGTCACATGTACTTGTAGTACAAGTGTCACAAGTACTTGTAGTACAAGTGTCACATGTACTTGTAGTACAAGTGTCACATGTACTTTAGTACAAGTGTCACATGTACTTGTAGTACAAGTGTCACATGTACTTGTAGTACAAGTGTCACATGTACTTGTAGTACCAGTGTCACATGTACTTGTAGTACAAGTGTCACATGTACTTGTAGTACAAGTGTCACATGTACTTGTAGTGCAAGTGTCACATGTACTTCTATCCCCATGACTTGGCCTCTAACTTACCCAATGTTTATTATCACAAAAACTACTCATACGAAGTGCATTGTCACAGGGCCACTTAGAAGTCCACAAGACCTGATCGATAAGGCGAAATAGAAGCTGTGACTTAAAGCTGTAAGAAATTCATTGTATACTAGGTACATAAAGAAATGCATTTGTTAATTATTAGAAATGCATTTGGTAGATGGTGTCCCAGAAGTAACTGACCCCTCCATGGATATCAATATTTCGATGAGTAAATAGAATGCCAAGTTATAAAATATCTAATAATATATATTTATGTTCTCATTGAAATGAGTTCTCTTATTTAGTACATAAAAAGGGAAGGTTACCTTCAGAACACCTGCATATGAAATGGTAAGCATTTACATATTTTTCTTTTATGTATAATAATCTTTAGATAAATATGATGGTGGTCAGGTGTTGTGCGACTGTTTCTGTCGGAGGCATTATTGTTAATTGTGCCTCTATATCATTCGGAGTGACGGGCAACTAGTGAGACAATAACTACACACTGAGTCAAAAGACTCACTGAGTCAACTCTCACTGACTCACAGTTAAGACTCACTGACTCACAGTTAAAACTCACCGACTCACAGTTAAAACTCACCGACTCACAGTTAAAACTCACCGACTCACAGTTAAAACTCACCGACTCACAGTTAAGAATAACTGACTCACAGTTAAAACTCACTGACTCACAGCTAAGACTCACTGACTCACAGTTAAGATTCACTGACTCACAGTTAAAACTCACTGACTCACAGTTAAGACTCACTGACTCACAGTTAAGACTCACTGACTCACAGTTAAGACTCACTGACTCACAGTTGAGACTCACTGACTCACAGTTAAGACTCACTGACTCACAGTTAAGACTCACTGACTCACAGTTAAGACTCACTGACTCACAGTGAAGCCTCACTGACTCACAGTGAAGCCTCACTGACTCACAGTTACGACTCACTGACTCACAATTAAGAATCACTGAGTCACAGTTAAGACTCACAGTTAAGAGTCACTGACTCACAATTAAGACAGTTAAGAGTCACTGACTCACAATTAAGACAGTTAAGAGTCACTGACTCACAATTAAGACAGTTAAGACTGACTTACATTATTTTTTATAAGTTCGTCCCATTCTTCTTACAAAGGCTACTCGATATTATTTTCTCACTTTATAAAAGAATTAGTCTCAGTACCTAAGATTTATCTGATGAATTCTATTTATGTTATATTGATGATAATATTACCCATCACTCTGCCCCATCAGTCGAGTAGGAGCTCCATCAACAAGGTGGTCCTCTATGGTCTCACCAGGACCAGTTCAGGGACTTACAAGTGTGAGGTGTCAGCCGAGGCCCCAAGTTTCGACACTGACTCTGGCTCTGGAAAACTGTTAGTGGTTGGTGAGTGGATGCTGATTTATCTTTGTCTTGTGATTGGTCTTATTTTATTAAATATTGCTCTGTTTTATCTTATGAGTGGTCTTATTTTACTAATGATTGGTCTGATTTTACTAATGATTGGTCTGATTTTACTAATGATTGGTCTGATTTTACTAATGATTGGTGTGATTTTACTAATGATTGGTCTTATTTTACTGATAATTGGTCTGATTTTACTAATGATTGGTCTAATTTTACTAATGATTGGTGTGATTTTACTAATGATTGGTGTGATTTTACTAATGAGTGGTCTTATTTTACTGATAATTGGTCTGATTTTACTAATGATCGGTCTGATTTTACTAATGATTGGTCTGATTTTACTAATGATCGGTCTGATTTTACTAATGATTGGTCTGATTTTTACTAATGATCGGTTTGATTTTACTAATGATTGGTCTGATTTTTACTAATGATTGGTCTGATTTTACTGATGATTGGTCTGATTTTACAAATGATTGGTCTGATTTTACTAATGATTGGTCTGATTTTACTAATGATTGGTCTTATTTTACTAATGATTGGTCTTATTTTACTAATGATTGGTCTGATTTTACTAATGATTGGTCTGATTTTACTAATGATTGGTCTGATTTTACTAATGATTGGTCTGATTTTACTAATGATCGGTCTGATTTTACTAATGATTGGTCTGATTTTACTAATGATCGGTCTGATTTTACTAATGATTGGTCTGATTTTTACTAATGATCGGTTTGATTTTACTAATGATTGGTCTGATTTTTACTAATGATTGGTCTGATTTTACTGATGATTGGTCTGATTTTACAAATGATTGGTCTGATTTTACTAATGATTGGTCTGATTTTACTAATGATTGGTCTTATTTTACTAATGATTGGTCTTATTTTACTAATGATTGGTCTGATTTTACTAATGATTGGTCTGATTTTTACTAATGATTGGTCATATGTACTATATGTCCAATACTAATTGGATATGGCATATGTACTATATTCTTCGGTTTAAAAGTTGAAAGATTTGTAATAAATAAAAATATGTTTTTAAAAATAATTTATTTTTACAGCCGAATGAAAGTAAAATATGTGGAATTTATGAGATGATTTTCAGTTTTAGGGTATCATTGATTTACAATGTTTGTGGTGAATGAAAGAGAAGGGGTATGACGTTCTTTGGGACCAGAACTGTCGTAATTTGCATTAGGTATTGTCTTTATTTTCATTTTCACCATGTTTATCTTTTTTTTTAACGCTACTTGCAGTTTTGGAGGATAGCGCTAGGGTTATGCTCTTCAACTACGAGGTCTTAAATTTTTGTGTTAGGTAGGCTCGTAGGCCTCATTTTCTATCACCTTTTCATTTTCCTCTTCCATTCGTGAGTGCAGTCACCGGTTCTTATGTCCCTTTTTGTCACATTCCTTGGTAAGTGACTGCATTCACGGAGTAGCTTTTCTGCATTCATCAGCTTGGTCACTGACGGTGGTAGGTAACTTTCTTCAAGGAGCCACATTCCTTTCTGACTGCTTCTTTCAGTCCCTTGTATTTAATTTCCTTTTGAAGTCAGTGACATGGCCTTTGGTTCGGAAACGGATGTTAAATTACTACTAAATTAAATAATAATCATAATATATACAATAAACTATTTTAATTATGATAAAACCCAATGCAGAAAAGTGCGGTCGCTCTCTTCTGGTTGTTCAAAATTCTGTAGTTGTGTTACAAATTTCAAGAACGCGCAACAGCTAAAGTTTCACATCGTAGACGAAGTTGCTCAGTGTATAATTGTTGATGCTATTTACTTTAACTATAAATTGCATATCATTTAGAGTCAGTTCTGATTTATCGGACAGTTCCACATTTTCGGGACATGTAAGAAAAATATATAAAAACAACTATTTACCTTTATTCTTTTTTATTACGTGTCCGAAAAAATGGAGCCATATAATTACTGAGAATTAATCTAGAACTATTTTAAACAATAATAAATCAAGACGACAAAAAATATATTTATATTTCCTGTTATGCATTTGCACATGTGTTAATGTACCAAAGCGCATGAAGGACACAACATCGCGTCCCAATGGGCTTCCTGAGCATCTTTTCTGAGGTAGCAAAGCCAAGGACTGGAAATGGGAACTCATAGACTCCTCTGGCGCAGTGTTGCCAAACAAGTGACGACATTTCCTGATCCTGGAGGGAATCTCCGGCCTCGTAAGGGACGATCTAGCGGATTAGTCGCTGAGAAATGACACCGTGGACTCCCGTGTCTTCTTAAGGGTCAAAATCGCAAGCTTTGCACACTGGCTCGTACTGTGACACATCAAGACCTGAACCACAACAAAAAGAATATCGTGAATCAAAAGAATAAGATAACATATGTATGAAATATAATATTATCCATTAACAATGCACATTCTAATAAACTATAATAGAGTACATACATTGTAATAAAAGAAAACCTCAACTACACGTTAAACAAGGCACTCAATCATGTTTTCCACAGTTCAATCTTTTCATTTCAATTACTCTGTAAAAGGAGAGCTTGTATAAAATTGATTGCCATTGAACTAATTAAATATTACCTCTCGTGTAGACGCAATGTATTGCTACGCACCTGATCACATACACTTGTGAGGGGTGACAGCTGTTACACTCATAAGGGTATTCACCCCTCAGCATAGCAGTTAAATGAAGAATGAGATGGAACGTTCAAAAGCTCAGCTAATTCGGTCTGAACTTCCTACACTCGACAATAAGTAAAAATGTGAATAAATAAAATAAAAAGGTTCTCATGATTCATTTATTTTAGATTATTATATCTTAATCACCAACCGAATACTTCTTACACTTTCATTGCACAATAATTAGAATCTAAATATATTGAATTATTTGCTACCTTCTTCATATAAGACAAAATAACATGAAACTTAATATCAGAATAACTGAATATTCGGTAACTCGAGTGTTGCTAATAAAAAAATTCTTTACATTAAATTATTTTATGAAATTTGAATACTTTTTAGCTTTTTTGGTATTTACAACTTTTACGGAGATGACGTCATCAAAACCGTTGTAAGAGTGAGTGAGAGTGAGAGAGAGAGGGAAGGAGTCTTACTAGAGTTTTTTGAGTTGGAAGAAGACACTTTTTGGGAGGGATGGATGAAATGAATCAATTGTCGCCTGGAAGTGGAGAGGAAACCTCCTGATAGGATCACATGGGAAATAGAAACCTGGGACTGGTGAGACGTGTTCTTTATAGCAATGACACTCTTACCTCCAATGAAGTCAGCTCAACTGTCAATTAGGAAACTGATTAATAGAAATTACCGCATTAGGGCAGAGAAGGGTTTTGAGTAATTGGAATATCATTTAAAGATAGCGTGATTCAAATTAAAGAAACTATTATTTATTGTTTATTTATATGGAGTTGCTTATTGCAAACGCATTGGACATTGAACTGAACCAACTGAAAAATTCTAATGGTTTATTTTGCTTTGAATCCACCGCCAATAATCAACCCCCTGGTTTGCTTCAGATCTCCCCCAGGTTCCCCCACGTCTCTCCGGGGTGCAGATGTTCTACCATGTGGGGGACAAGGTAGAGGTGAACTGCTCCTCAAGAAGCAAACCCGCCCCTTCTCTTAGTTGGTACATCGCAGATAAAAAGGTGGGACTAACGCGTGAATTTCACACATGACATCGAAAACAAAACTCGACTCATTTGATCGAACTGAAATTTAAACTCGATAAATATGATTAAAGTAGCAAGAAAATCGTTGATATTATTTAATCTTCTTTGATTTTATGCATTCATGTACTATATTACTTAATGTTATCACTTCCACTGTTGTTTCTGACAGGTGCAGGCTGACAAAGGTCATCTACAAGAGTATGCACCCACTAGAGGGTTACACGGACTGGAGACATCCACTCTAGGGCTAAGGTAACACACCATCCATATCATACTAAATTTACTTGGTTTATTTTAAGTTAATATCATCCGTAGCTAATTCAACGCATTATTTGTGCTGAAGGTTTCAACTGCGTAGACGCCATTTGCGCCATGGTTTACTATCACTGAAGTGTGGCGCAACCATTGCGTCAGTGTTCTACAATGAAACCAAAGTGGACATCAGGAGCAAGATGGGACCAAACCCAAACAACAAGGAGAAGTTAACGGGTGAGGCGCCCATAGGGTGACAGTACATATACTTTTTACAGCATTGATTATAACGTTATATGATTTCACTTAATTCTTGTAGTGTGAAATAAAAACTAACAAGTTCCTCCTGTTCCCCTCTGCAGGATCTGGGGCTTTACCTCAATGTCTCACCATTCACATATCCATCCTCCTCCTCCTAGGAGCTATCAGTGAGTTGGTGAGATAACCGCCCAAAAGAACAAACCAGGAGACGGTCTGACCGCAACATGAGGATTTGAAAGCTAGCATCTTGAGGCCACTTAGTTACGATCTTCTGGGCGTTTGCTTATATCTAAATATTAGAGCAGATCGGTATAACAAAATACTAAAATTGATAATGATAATCAATATAGAAATATATATTGCCAGATTCAAAATCAATGCTCTATTGTAAAGAATGTACGATAGGACAACATATTGAGAGCTACCCACAAATTATATGTGTTTTGGTTCTAGGTAAATTGATAGAAAACAATTAGTCATTCGAATTATTATTCATTCGAGCAATTGTCTTTCAAGACATTTACCGGCTACCTTATATAAAGGGCCCATCAAGTTTACACTGAAGCCCCATTCTAAATAATACTCCAATGCACATATATATTCGAAAGTATGGATTCACATTCAACACAAGGACTTCTCTTTTCTATAAACGATACATTTTTTATGTAACTCTAATAAAAAAAGCAAATCGCTTGCATCGTCACAGAGTTGACGAGAATTTCTAGTGGAACATTTCAGCAGCACTTAGGATAGATTTCACCCTAAATCCTTCAAAAACAAGTTACGTAAATAAATATGATAACCAAAGCAATAAATGGTTAATAAACAATCTAGGAAGTATATTATCGCACTGAGTGAAGAGATTCCAGCTTGATGAATATGAGGAATGAAGTCCAATTTAATGATAGGCATTATATATAATCTAAGTAACTGTAAAGAGCAAAAGCTATAAAACTGAGACATTTAATTAACACATCTAAATTTAAATCAAAAGTAAAAATATATTAATTTTAAAGTTGTGTACCAAGGAGTTCGTGAAAATTAATCAGAGTAGTTTTTTAAATTTATTGATTATTATACGTAAGTAATAAGGGTGAAATTAGAAAGTTTAATTCGTTACTTTTTATTGTTGCTACACAATTTAAATAATTATCTAATTTTTAATGGTATAGAAGAGAGCTTTATATTATAAGGGAAATATTATTTGTTTGGCACTTAGTTTAATTGAAATGCGAGATTAAATATAACTAATATGTTCAGAAAGAATTATATTGTTGTAAATACGTTAATAGATATGGTTCAGTACTTGTTTAAATTAAGTACCTATGTAACATGAGTACATTTTTGGTCATATAAGAAACAGTAATATTAATAATTATTTAACTTTTATTTAATTCGTATCCATGATTTCACTGTTTATGAGAATTTCTTTGTTATGTTTAAATTTCCTTGTGACACGCAATGAAACTTATCCAAATTAAATCTTTAGTTATTTTGAACCATGTATATATGTAAATAACATAAAATAACTAGATCTTTATTTAAATGAATTGTATAATAATAATAAGTCTTCCCCTCTCCTTTGTCTTCCAAAAAAGAAACAAATAATTTCTATTTAGAGAGAAATGTTGCTTATGAAATATTTATACGAATTGCTTTACCTGAATTAAGTCGTCTGAACACCTCCTTGTAAACCGTGTGTATGTATCATAATAAAAAACTGAAGAATAAGTGAGACCTACAACCTACGACACTCGTATCCAAACAACTAAATGTCGTAGATATACTTACTAGGGTAAGTTACTAGTTACCGAGAAGTTCTACATTTTCGGACACATAAGTGTATATTATTTACTAATAACTTTTGGATAACAATTAAAATTAAAGTAATTTTTTTTCTCAAGTGGCCTAAAATTTGGAACCGTCCGATAACTCGGAACTTACCCTACATCATTTTAAATCCCAATGAATATAGTATATGCCGTGTGAAAGTTTGTCTCGTGTATTCAGTACCTAGTGTTCGTAGCTATCGTATTTTGTACGCTCACCCTGATTCGTATTCCAACTCCCCATACGATATACGACTGTAGTTTTAGTTAAGATAGCATGTAGAGGTTAGCTGTAGTGTACCTATAGTTAATATAGACACTCAACTGTAGAGAACATGTTTTATTTAACCTAGCATACTTCATCAAAATGTTATCAATGGAAAAAAGTAAAAATTCAGTGAATATCTACCGTGCCAGAAGATACATATGAATATAAGCACAAAATAAACAATCGCTTTAATAAAAACATATTTAAAATGGGACTCTTTTGGTTTATTTACTCCCTCTACGATGCGGAAGTTTATCAATCTTCTTCTTTGTTTCCCTTTTCACACAGTCATTTATTTTCCTGTTCCTACTTCCCAGGACTTTATTGACATGCTGATAAATTAGATAGGCTTGCTCTGACTTTAGTTCAATGGGGGTGAGGATGCAGCCAAATTGCCCCTTATTGGACCCGTGGACACTTGCACCAGGCTATTTCAATCGGAATCACTGCCCTAACTAGAAAACTCCATGAAGATCACATCAAAACTAATGAATCAACACGGCTCCGGAAGTGAATAAATCAAATATTTTAAAATTCAGTAGTATCCAAGATACGCTTCCGTATCAAGGATACCAATCAATGTCAGCGCGATATCCTGGAGGAAGATTTTCAGCCTAACAAATTAATTCGCAAAGTTTGAGAGTACTTTTTCGAGAGTCCTTAATATTAAAGATGTTAAAGGCAAGACACCGGAAAGAAAAGAAAACGAAAGAAGCCAATTTTAGGGCAAAGACAGGCAGATCTGGTGCATTGTCACAGTTGTACTGCCTTCATACAAATGCACTAGCTGCTCTCTGGTGCATTGTCACAGTTGTACTGCCTTCATACAAATGCACTAGCTGCTCTCTGGTGCATTGTCACAGTTGTACTGCCTTCATACAAATGCACTAGCTGCTCACTGGTGCATTGTGACAGTTGTACTGCCTTCATACCAATGCACTAGCTGCTCACTGGTGCATTGTCACAGTTGTACTGCCTTCATACCAATGCACTAGCTGCTCTCTGGTGCATTGTCACAGTTGTACTGCCTTCATACAAATGCACTAGCTGCTCACTGGTGCATTGTCACAGTTGTACTGCCTTCATACCAATGCACTAGCTGCTCTCTGGTGCATTGTGACAGTTGTACTGCCTTCATACAAATGCACTAGCTGCTCACTGGTGCATTGTGACAGTTGTACTGCCTTCATACCAATGCACTAGCTGCTCACTGGTGCATTGTCACAGTTGTACTGCCTTCATACCAATGCACTAGCTGCTCACTGATGCATTGTGATAGTTGTACTGCCTTCATACCAATGCACTAGCTGCTCACTGGTGTATTGTGACAGTTGTACTGCCTTCATACCAATGCACTAGCTGCTCACTGGTGCATTGTGACAGTTGTACTGCCTTCATACCAATGCACTAGCTGCTCACTGGTGCATTGTCACAGTTGTACTGCCTTCATACCAATGCACTAGCTGCTCACTGGTGCATTGTGACAGTTGTACTGCCTTCATACCAATGCACTAGCTGGTCACTGGTGCATTGTGACAGTTGTACTGCCTTCATACCAATGCACTAGCTGCTCTCTGGTGCATTGTGACAGTTGTACTGCCTTCATACCAATGCACTAGCTACTCTCTGGTGCATTGTGACAGTTGTACTGCCTTCATACAAATGCACTAGCTGCTCTCTGGTGCATTGTGACAGTTGCACTGCCTTCATACCAATGCACTAGCTGCTCTCTGGTGCATTGTGACAGTTGTACTGCCTTCATACCAATGCACTAGCTACTCTCTGGTGCATTGTGACAGTTGTACTGCCTTCATACAAATGCACTAGCTGCTCTCTGGTGCATTGTGACAGTTGCACTGCCTTCATACCAATGCACTAGCATCTCTCTGGTGCATTGGGTGCATTGTGACAGTTGCACTGCCTTCATACCAGTGCACTAACAATTCTCTTGCTAATGGAGAGGTCTGTGCTATGCATAGTCAATGGATGGTCAGCACAGCAAACTTGTAGAATAACTTTGGGACTTCGGCATATTGCACTGGAGTCGAGTGGTAACTTACACTAAACCTGAGAATCAATCAACACTGAGTGAGTCAATCAAAACTGAGTGAGTCAATCAAGATTGAGTGAGTCAATCAAGGCTGTGTGAGTCAATCAAGACTGTGTGAGTCAATCAAGACTGTGTGAGTCAATAATGACTGTGTGAGTCAAAAGAAGACTGTGTGAGTCAATCAAGACATTATATTTAATAATCTAAATAAGCCAAATACACAGCTGAAGAACATATTCAAGTCTTCATAAATCATAAGAAGAATAGAAGAAGTATTCTCAGTTGGATAATGTTAGATAGAGTTTGTTTTTTGTACCTGAACCAAAATGAACATCTTCCTTCACTTGATGTCTCTCATGAATGTCACTGAGAGTCTCCGCTGATACTATAATCACTGCGCTAATTCCGTGTGGCCTTACACCGTCACGCCTCCTAACCATCTCGCTTTTAGCAGGTGATTCCGTGTGTTTCATGGCCCTCTTACTAGTCTGCTCTTACGCCACTGCAAAATATCTCCTGCAAAGACTCATTCTTCTGCCTGGCAAACAAAAGGGATAAGCCAATGGCCTGAGATAACGAAAATCTATTGAAATATACATTGGGGTCGGTCCTTTATCTTTACTCTATAATACAGATAAGCTGTTTCAACCATCAATCGATGGTGATATTTATCATAGGTGTGTAAAGTGTTTAACAGGTTTCTTAACTCAAATTAGCTCCAGATAAATTGACATGAGATTACCTTGCCACAAACTGTTGTTTTGAGTTTTCTTTCAGTGATGTTTCTAATTTAGTTAGGTAGTGTCACTCTTCGATAGAATTGTTTATATTAATGCGATAACGTTTTTTAGTTAGAGAAATCAAAATGGTCACATCAAATGAAAGAAAATGAGATTTAATTTTATTTTTAAAACTTTAAATTGTAGTTTAGAATATGTGTAATATTTTACAGTATTTGATAAATTTCTACTGGAATTATGAAAGGAGTTTCAAGAAATGCACTACAAAACATAATGTCCATTCGACTTCATTCTTTGTATGCCTTCAGACATGGCAAAAATTACTACTCAAAAAATATTCTCTATTTAGTTACGTACTTTTCCTTTTGTCGATGGTGACTTGTGTTGAGTTTGATAAGATGTGTGACGTTCATGACACACATGCGAGAACTGTTTTGATCAGGAACTCCCTTTGGTAGCGGCGTAGAGTGGAATAGTGTGGAGGTGACATACACCTTTGCGTCGCTATCAAAAGTGCCTCAAATTGTCACATTTTCACAGAAGATGTTTGCGGTGTCCTTTCTTTCCATCTTAGCGCAGGACTCGTGCCGTATCTCCTGAGGATCTTAATGGCCATATCCTACACTCCACCCCCGTCCTTTGAGGTGGAGGAGCCCCTCCTCCCCCCTCTGGGCGCTATCTCTATTTACCTAGTGAAAATCACCCTAATGAACCAACTCAATGGTATGAATGCCAAGGTGATGAGAGACTCTGAATGCAAAATGAATGAGGTTTTGAAGGAAAATGTTCAATGCTTTCGAAAGCCATTTTCTCAAAATGTGTGAATTCTACAAAAGGAGGAAACAGAAAAATATTTTGGAAACAAAAATAAATTTTCAAGATGGACAGTATTTTTAAAAGACGTGTTGGATATTTTCTAATTGAATATTTCTTCTTGGTTGATTATTTGAAAAAGGAAAAAGTTCTAATTCGCAAACGATACTTTCAAATGAATGTGTTATTAAACAATGATTGTTATTTACAAGCTTTGAATAACATTTTTATTTGAAATATTTAATTATAAATCTATTTGAAACTATCATGTGCAATTGGTAATAATATGTATATATATAGAAATGTTTATGAAGAATAAAATTAAAATTAAAAAAAAAGTGATCAGATATAAATGAAATTATGAAATGGGATTAAAAATAAATGGAAGAAAAATATGGGATAAAAAATGGATAAAAATAAATGGGATAAAAAATTGGATGAAAAGAAATGGGATACAAAAATGGGACATGAATTGAATAAAAAAAATTGTACAAGAAGTGAGGTTAAAAATTGGGATAAAATAATTGGATACAAAATAGGATAAGAATTTGGATAAAAGAAATGGAATAAAAGAAATGGGATAAAAAATGTGATAAAAATAAATGGAATAAAAAGAAATGAGATAAAAAATAGGAAACAAAATAGGATAAAAGATGAGATAAAAAAATGGGATAAAATAAATGGAATAAAAAGAAATGAGATAGAAAATGGGATAAAAAATAGGTTAAAAAATGTGATAAGAGAAATGGTATAAAAATAAATGGGATAAAAATAAATGGGATAAAAATAAATGAGATAAAAATAAATGGGATGAAAATAAATGGGACAAAAATAAATTGGATAAAAATAAATGGGATAAAAATAAATTGGATAAAAATAAATGGGACAAAAATAAATGGGATAAAAATAAATGGGATAAAAATAAATTGGATAAAAATAAATGGGACAAAAATAAATTGGATAGAAATAAATGGGATAAAAATAAATGGGATAAAAATAAATAGGATAAAAATAAATGAGATAAAAATAAATGGGATAAAAATAAATGGGATAAAAATAAATGGGATAAAAATAAATGGGATAAAAATAAATGGGATAAAAATAAATGGGATAAAAATAAATGGGATAAAAATAAATGGGATAAAAATAAGTGGGATAAAAATAAATGGGATAAAAATAAATGAGATAAAAATAAATGGGATGAAAATAAATGGGATGAAAATAAATGGGATAAAAATAAATGGGATAAAAATAAATGGGATAAAAAAGGATTTACAATATGGTATAAAAATGAGAATAAAAGAAATGAGATTAAAAAGTGAGATTAGAAAGAAAAGTAATAAAATGTTATTAAAGATATTAGAAGCTAATGCGATAGGAAAGAATTGAAACACAAATGAAATTAATTAAAAAGGAATGTGATAAAAAGAAAGAAATATTATATCGTTTAAGTAAAATGTTATTACTTTAATAATGTAAGTTTAACGTCTCATTTAGAACCTAAGGCTTTATCGCTGACTTCAAAATTAAATTAAGTACAAGAGACATACAAACAATATGTAATCCAAATTACAACAGTTCGAGGTTCACGAGACGTCACCCCCTTCTCTTCCATTCACCACAGACAGTTTCAGGATAGAGCCCCTGGGGGCTAAATGTGAAATAAAAGAAAATGATAACCGTATTTATAGTTATCATAGGAAATGGTTAAATATAGTTTACCATGAATCATGTATGATATTTGGTACAGGCAACGTTCTATATATTTATAACAACCTTTCAGGTTTGAGATCTTATTCACAGTTATAAATATCACTTTTCTTCAGGATAGAGCAACTGAGGGGCAATGTTTAATATCTTTTTTCCGTTACAGCGCAATGGATCATATCAGAAAGATTCAAAATGTTTAAAAAGATAAAATTGCATAGAGTTAATAAGAATAAAAAGAATTGCATTCAATGACTAGATAACGTGCACTCGTAGAACGCATACCTTCGCCGCCGCTTTGACCTGTTCTCTGCCAAAATCTAATAAACTGGTAACTGGATAATAACCAATCGTCCCATCAAGTTTCATGCAATATGGTTCAATTCTTTTTGAGTTATTGGGTTAAATGACCTTGACCTTTGACCGGATCGCTCCTAAAAATCTACCAGATGGTTCCTGGATATTGACCAATCGTACCATCAAATTTCAGACAATTTGGTTGAATACTTTTTGAGTTACAAATGGCCTTGACCTTTATCTTTGTCCTTTGACCCGATCGCTCCTAAAATCTAACAATAGAGTTCATGTATATTGACCAATCGTTCCACAAAGTTTCGTGCAATATGGTTCAATATACTTTTTGAGTTATAAATGGCATTGACCTTGACCTTTGACCGGATCACTCCGAAAATTCTACCAGCAGGTCACTAGACATGGACCAATTGTTTCACCAAATTTCAGGCAATTTAGTTTAACATTTTTTCAGTTAAGCGAATAACAAGATGATAAATAAATAAATGCCAGGTATAAATGATATAAAATAGTGATTCTGAAAGTACAACCATAGATTGGGAAAGTTCTTAATTATCGGTCAGTTCCACATTTTCGGTCATATAAAAAAAGTTATTTAATAATAATTATTTTACTCAACCTATCCTAGTTAAATAATTATTATTGTATTGTCTTTTTCTAATATGTCCGAAAATGTGGAACTGACCGGTAATTAAGAGCTTGCACTAACTTTAATTATCAATAACAGTATTGAGACTGTAAAATGAATGATACTATTGTGGGAACGATTAAATATTGCTATCTAAATTCGGAAAATGCAAATTGTCATTATTTTTATTATTATTAACTATAATGTATATCATAAAATGTGCGGTGTAGATTGTATTGAAATAATAGGAATATTAGTAAGAAATTGATAAACAATTAATCTGGTTACCAATCACACATTATATGCTCACAAAAAAAAGTTTAAATAAAAATTTGTATGGTCAGGTCAAGGTTTTAATTGTGTTCGTGTCAATATTCAGGAGGCATTGTTAGCGCAATAGGGACTATTATGCGCAGGTGTGGCAATGAGTTACACGACATTAGTCCTGTTGTCGCCACCATTAGTTTTGACATAGCGCTGTACAAGGCACAACAACGCCTCCTATTATTGGACTCTGACATGACCTGATCAGACCCTTCAAAAACGTAATCTTTATCACCGTCTGGTGTGGGTAGGTATACGACATACGGAAATTAAGAGAAAGTAGCGTTAGGAAGAAGACTTCAAATGATTTGGAAGTGCAAAGTGGAGTTAATATTGTTTACGATTACAAGACTCTAATACGGCACACAATTGCAACCTTGATAACTGAATTAGCTTAAGCTAGCACCATTTAACAACAATAATTACCAATAGGCAGAAATTAACTTGACTGAGTTTATGAGTAGTTTCACAAGACATTTCTGAACTCCAAAAATACTTACAACAATGATTAGTGTATGTGTTTAACATTCACATTAAGTATCGGTCACATATTAACTTTCTTCTTGAGTCTTAAGAAAGATTTTTATGAAAATTAAAGAAAACTCAGTAGTTCCTAAAGGGCCGTACACACGTAGGGTTTTTTCAGTCTTTCCACCAGACTTTTTGCTAAGCTCCTCCTACTTTTTCCACGAGAATAAAAGAAAAAAGGATACAATTTTTATTTATTTTAGTTGGTATCCATGCTACCTGAAAGTATTATAGATACCAACTGAAATAAATAATATCTATATCGTTTTTCTTATATTCTCGTGGAAAAAGTAGGAGGAGCTTAGCAAAAATTCTGGTGGAAAGACTAAAAAAACCCTACGTGTGTACGGCCCTTTAGTAGGTGATTGACTATGCAATATTATAACATCACAATTGTTTTTCGTAGAATAAATTTAGCCAGTTCAAAAATGGCAGACAAAAGAGCACCTTGAAGGGCCGTACACACGTAGGGTTTTTTAAGTCCTTCCACAACACTTTTTGCTAAGCTCCTCCTACTTTTTCCACAAAATAAATAATAATTTTATCGTTTTTTCCATTATTCTCGTAGAAAAAGTAGGAGGAGCTTAGCAAAAAGTCTGGTGGAACGATTTAAAAAACCCTACGTGTGTACGGCCCTTTAGACGCATTACACATCTCACTCCGCTATTGCAAAGAAACTGTCAATTGCGAGATCGACAACATGTAAATCATTGAAGTGTTTTATTGAAAGAGGCGATTTGTTTTGATCGTTCGAGAAGTGGTAGCCTACGCTCACAAAGGTTTAAAATATATGACAATAAATATTTAATAATCATAAAAATACATTATTTTCCATTAAAGTGATAAATCTATAATGGCATTTGACGCATTTAAAGTTCTCCAAGTTCGCAATTTAAAAATGATATTTCAGATGCAACACAGTGTACACTCATTGGTTCTGCCATATTATTGAATTTTGATTTGATGCTTTGGCGACCCCAGGGTTGGGAAACGCTGGTCACTTTAAATCAATGATCAAACGTATTCGAGAGAAGATTCGGAGAAACTCAAAGACATGAGTCCCAGAACTATGAGAAGACTCGTCCACAAAGAACTGAAACCTTTCAAAAGAGACGAACCCTTTCAGCAGCTGTAAAAAAAAAAACTTCCTCTAAAAGAATTCAAGTTTTGCGAGGCCCTCATATCTCAAGAAATATCAGTTTATACCAAAAACGGTTAATATTTTCGGATTTTATGGACAAAATTACATATGAAAAAATTAATTTAAATCAAATTTGGTGGGGCTCATCAAATGGGAAAGATCCAAGATATTCATTATAATAAAAAAACCGCGTATCGAAACCATGAAACCAGTTTCTGTGATGGTATGGGAGGACGTTTCAAAACCAGGAAATTTTTCTCGATCAAAGTGCCAAAATCATTCTGAAGCCATTGCTGGAATGTACGGAAGATCACTTCAGCGAAGACACTTAGTGGACCATCCAACAAGAAGGCGCCGCAGCGAATGATTACTAAATTTCCTGATATAACTGCTTCTTTGCAAATGACTGATGAAGTTATAACTGAATCGAAAGGTTTTTCATTGAATTGATACAAACGTTCATCCTACGGTTAGCTTGAAAAAAAAAACTTAAACAAATTAAAAATGAATAACAAATATTACAATTTATTACTTATCTAGCCGATGAGTGTAAGTATTCAAAACCTGAAATTAGTAACGCATCTACAAGGTCAATCCTTCAGTTTAAAATAGAAAACAAATTTAATATTAAATAAATACGGAATTGTAAAATGAATATTGCACGAATACTACATGTAAATACCCACATGCTAGTACGCGGTTGTGTTCACAATCGATACGATAAATTACCAAAAGGTTCACCGTTGATAAATTAAAATTATTTCAAATGTCGGAGTCTAACTTTTCAAGAACCTAATTATCTAAAGTATTGCTGAAAAGTGGTACCTAAGCCACGGTCGTGTGTTCCGGCAAAGGATCCACGCGCTTGGCAGCAGCTTAAGGAAATAAAAATTACCTAGTGATCCTTTTAGGTGAACAAAATAACCAGGAGGCGCTTAGCGTGCAAATAGTTAATTGCATTAAACAGTAAAACCAGTCATGAAAAAAAAGAATTAAATATGTATCCAGATTACAACAGTTCAGAGAGCAGTTATTCCACTTCTCTACCATCCAAAACAGCTTCCGTATAAAGTCTCTGGTAAAATAACGCTTTTAGTTGATACTTAAATCTCGTAGCTATTAATCCCAAAAGTGGCAATATATAAAAAAAATTAATTTGCTAAAATTGAAAATTATTTAAGAAGGTTCAACGTCTGCTTTGAAAGCAAAGGCCACATCGCTGACGTTAATGGAAAGTTAAATACAAGGGACTGGAAGAAATAGTCAGTAAGGAAAAGCTACTCAGTGAATGCCGTCACTTACCAAGGAATGTGACGAAAAGGGACACAAGCATCGGTGACTGCACTCACGGATGGAAGAGGAAAATGAAGAGGTAATAGTAAATGAAACCTACGAGTCTACCTAACACAAAATGTAAGACCTCATTGTTTAAGAACATAACCCTAGTGCTATCCTTTAAAACTTAAAATGCCGTTAAAAAATAAAAAGCATTGTAAAAATTAATTTAATAGGGGTTTAACGTCTGTTTCGGAACCAAAGGCCATATCGCTGACGTCAAAAGGGAATTAAATACAAGGTACTAGAAGAAGCAGTCAGAAAGGAAAGTGGATCCATGAACAAAATCACTTACCACCGTCGGTGACAACAGCATTGTAAAAAAGGAAAAAGACGATACATAATCCAAAAGACAGCAGTTCGGGACCAAGGGGACGCCACCCCCCTTTTCTTATATTCACCATAAACAGCTTTAGGATGGCTTGGTAATAATAAAATGAACAGTGTCCCCATCAAATATTTTTAATGAATATAAAATTATGAATGACAATTAACAATTAAAACACAGCATTAAAATTAATCATTCTATAATCGAGGTGATTGAATGAAAGTCCGTATACCTAGCTAAATATTTTAATAAAGCATGGAAGACTAGAAATACTATTCTGCCTATTCTCAGTTGGAGTCAGACATTGAAATGTAATAAAGGACTGAGTAGGTGACTAATTAGTCTGATATAGTGACACTGATCATAAAGGACTGAGTAGGTGACTAATTAGTCTGATATAGTGACACTGATCATAAAGGACTGAGTAGGTGACTAATTAGTCTGATATAGTGACACTGATCATAAAGGACTGAGTGACTAATTAGTCTGATAGAGTGACACTAATCAAGACTTCTTTTGGCTTGAATTAGAGTCTTGGTCAGAATTTTGGAAATACATTTTCTTGTTCTTTGCCTTTGCGTTGATTTTCTTCCTCTCTGATTTGGAGAGTTTATGTCCTTCAGCTGTGGAAAAAAATGAAGGGAAAATACAATTAAGCTATTGAGATTATTGACAAGCTAACACTGCATATGGTAATTATATAGAATTGGAATTTAGGGAAAAGATTAGCTACTTTTTCAATTAATTACTTTTTTACAGATGCTAAAATAGTTGGCTATTAAATCATAAAAGGATAGTGGTAGATTGTGATAGAGGAGTTTACTCACGTCTGTTCATAGGGAATGTCGCAGGTATCTTGAGATGTTTCAGATGGAAAGGAGTTGGTACATTGGTGTCTATAGGAATCCAAGGGGCAGCACTGTAATTCTTTCTCGTTACAACTGATTGCTTCTCAACTTGCTCCTTTTGAAATCCGTAAGAAGAGTGCAAGTCAAAGAGTGACTGTCCCAAGTGGACATCAGATTCACTAATTTGACGCATGAGTTGTACGAAGGCCTCTGGTTTGTTAGGGTGGTGGAGAAGGTAGTGGCCTGGTAACAAACCCATTAGACTGTTAAAAGTAGAGTGCAGAAGACTCAGACTGAGTTGAGGTTGGAACTGAATGTGTGACTGATGTCCCTCTCTAATAACCTCCTGGAGGTCTTTCTCCTCACTCAGAACGATTTCTCCCGACTGACTGCAGATTCTGACCTGAAGAACATAAGCATTTGGCCTAACCAGTAACTCTGAGTACTGACGCACTATTTCTTTTCTGGTGTTAACCTCGCACCCAAAATAAACCTGATTTTCAATCTTTGGAACCACGACGTAAGAGCCAGATTTGAATGTCTTACCCTTAACGTTCTTATTCTCCTGAGATACACCGTGGATGTGATGTCTCACTAGAACATTAATGGCAGGAAGGGGTCTGTTATTGGGTGCAGAACAAGTGGAATGAAGCTTGAAAAGTTGGTAGTGGAAGTTAGAGGAGGTGAAAGGCATTGGTATCAGCGGGTCTGTGTGATCTGTCCAGTCAGTGGACATTCTATTACTCCATGGACTTCTGGTTGCTTCTTTGCCCACATCATTCATTGTAGATTGTTCTCCCACTCGCCTTGCTTTAGTCATCACTCTACCAGATGTAGTGCTGGAGGTTTGTAATAGTTTAGTCTGATCTTCGATGAGACTATCCAGCACACTGTCACCCTTAGGTTCAACATCTGGGTGATCTTCTTCGTTAGAATCTCCCTTTAAGTGACCTTTCTCTTTCTTGGGTAAATCTGCATCAACACCGGTATTATTTTTAGGTTTCTTTGTGGATCTTCGCCTCCCTTTCCTTTGCTCTTCTCCCTCTAGTTTCCTCTTAGCACTGCCCTCAGTCCCAAAGGTGTCCACTTCCATGTCCGATATGTCAAACACATCATCGTAAGAGCACACAGGCCTGTTAGTTGATTGCTCAGGCACTTCTTTGGGCCCATTCTTAGATTTCAGGCTATTCTTCTGCAAAGTGTTAAACAGAGGTGGTACCTTCATTCTGAAAAGATAAAAAGAGAAGTTCACTACAGGTTCATTAAATAGCAACACAAGAAAAGACAGCATGTTCTACAAATAAATAAATACATTTTCTCTCTTACTTGAACATTTTAGACGTTTTGAACTCCGTTAAACCAACTAGAGCTGACTTCTTATAGAAAAGAGTTTTCTCTTCTTGTGGATTCCAGATCTTCTTTTTGATAGGTTTATTGATGAACACAACTCTGTGATGTTGAGTACAGTCTTCAGCATCTGCAATGGTAATAAATTGAGTGAGATTGTAAACTAAAAACAGCATTGGTTATGAGAAGGCAGCAAAGATATCTTACAGTGACGACTGGAAGGGCTGTACAGTGTGCACAGTAGCTACCTTTTGTTGTACTTTCATATTTGATACCATTATCAGAGGGGACTTTAGTTCAGATTACCTAAATCAAATATTAAATACATAAAAGGAGTAGAGTAAATTACGAATTATCAGTTGATTTCATAAAAAAAAATTATACAATAACTATTACTCAATTGTTATTATACAGATTTTTCATCTATGACCGGAGATGTGAAACCAACCGATAATTCGTAACTTATCCTACATTCTGTAAGAGGAAGTTGTTCTTTAGAAGATCAAGTCTCAGGCAGCACACAAACGCAGGGTAACCTGCTCATACAGTCTCAGATGCATGTAATAGCTACATTTCATGAGCTGAGTACATTAATAATATTACTAGATAAGATGAAGAGAGTTAAGTTGCTCTTACCTGTCAAGGGGAAGCTCTTCACCACCACAGGAATGTCCCACTCTTTGTCAAAGTTAGGACCCGGGTTGTCTAAGAGTGTCTTCAGCACGCTGGGGGATATGACTACGTTAGCTTGGTGCTTGCGAGCCAGAAACACACAGTTAGGGTCATCACTCACTGAGGAAGGAGAGAAATTTATGAGTACATATAGCTTCATATAAGAAACAACCACGCATCTATAGCTATATGGAAACATCAATAATTCATAAACAATTATGTAAGGGTTTAACGTCTGCTTTAGAACCAAAATCCATATCACCGACATCAAAAGGAAATAAGTACCAAGGGACTGAAAGAAGCAGTCAGAAGGTAAAGTAGCTCCATGAACAAAGTCACCTACCACCAGTCGGTGACAATGCTCATGAATACAAAGAAGCTACTCCGTGAACGGACACAAGCACCGGTGGCTGCAGTCACGGAAGGAAGAGGAAAATGAAGAGGTGATAGTAAATGAAACACAAAATCTAAGACCTCATAGTTGAAGAGCACAACCCTAGCGCTACCCTCTAAAACTACAAGTTACGTTATAAAAATGATATAGCTATTATCTACATGGTAAAAATGCAGAAAGACAATACAGTTCGGAGCCCAAGGAACGCCGCTCCCTTTTCTTCCGTTACCACAAACAGCTTTAGGATAGAGCCCATAGAGGCTATTTTTTTTAATAAAAATGGTAATAGATTAAGAATAATTATATGTAGGCACCTGCAACAACAAACAGGTACCTACTATAACAAGCTCTGTGGAAACATTCTTCAATTGTTAAAAAAAAATTAATAGAATAGCTATAACTTGTAAATATAGCTAACTATTTATTAAGCTAGCTACATAAGAATTAAAATATCACATCTAGCAGGATGGATATTTATCCCCAACTTACAAGTAGCTAGCTATGGCTAGTCCAGTATTTAATTACGTACCTGTGTTCTTGGAAAGGTAGGTGCCTTCCTTTGTTTTATTTTTCAGATGCTGAGGAACTTGCCAAGTTTTCTCTGGTGGGAATTTTTGCAGGAAGTTGCTATCATTTGCCAGACTGGGTACAGAGTTTGCTCTAGAGTAAGGCATCTTCAGGAGGGGTATGGTGCCCTAAAAACAACAAATATAATCTAATGATGTTATGATATAATCTAATCTATCCTTCCTGTCCTAATGTTACCGTTACTTTGGAAAGTAATAATTCTCTAATTCAGAGTAAACAGAAAACCAATGGGACAAATTAATTGATGCTCATACTTGGCATCATATTTAGTAACTAGTATTTCTAACAATATTTTCTGAATTTGGTCACAATCAGTTAACAATGCATAATCAGAAATAGCTAAATTATAAAATGTTATTAATCTAGCGATATGCCAGAAATTATTATTAAAATTATCAGTTAATATATTCAATATATCCACCAAAGATATATCCACTGCAATTGAACTGCAGTATTTTAAATATATATCATTCTACGATAATATGCCTAATTATTATTGGTAGTTTAGTACTATAGATAGATACTTAAATAAATTAATAAATTTTACATAATATTTAGTAGCGGAGAAAAGAGTTTCGGTGGACACACTAAATATTTTCCTAGCTAAATCAACACTGACCAGACTGAGCAGGTGACCCAAATGTTCAAACACAATTCCTTCGTACATTTGAGTATTGGGGGGAACCAGTGGCACCAGTTGCTCTAGTGTGTACAGTCTAGGGTAATTCAGAACTTGCAGGTAGTTGTGCTGAGGAGAAAACAAGTAATATTAAACATAATTAACTCAATATTAAACATGATTCACTCAATTAGCAATATGATATATTATTCAGTATGATTATTAGATTATACTTATTTGATATAATTAAAAGATCCTAGTGACTAGAAAATGATAAATTTGATATCACAAAGAAAATGAATTTATAAAAGAAAATTTTGAGCATAATTTCTTCAGATTCAGTTATTTAGAATTTTTTTTTAAATTTCTTATTTTTAATGGAAAAATATTGTATTTAAAAAAAATTAATTTAAATAAATCAGGATAGAAATGGATGCAATTACCTCAGAGTATCTAGAGACATATTCCCTAATTGTTTGTGGCAGTTCATTGTAATCATTGAGTTGGATATCTGCAACACCTTGGGCAAAGTCCATCACCTGCTTCTGCTCATCAAAAACTCTGTTTTGTAAACTCTGGAAAAGAAGAAACTAACATGAGTCTATTTATATTAGCTAGGTACATGATGTAGCTACATCAATATTGATATTTTCAATTCAATTAGCTACTCTTACTAAAGAAAATATATACATATCATTAATATTTAATTTAGGTAGGTAGGGTAAGTTATAAACAATCAGACACTTCCACATCTTCAGTCACATAAAAAAAATATATAGCTAATTATTATTTAACTTTTTTTTTAATTAGTATCTGTAATAATCATTATATACATTTTCTTATGTGACAGAAGATGTGGAATTGTCCGATAATTCGTAACGCCAAGTCTCACCAAATAGCACTGATATTCCTGCTCCTCAAGAGAATTTTTAGGTTTTCTAGTTTGGTATTTGAGGAATGCCTTCATGTAGAGTTCGTGTTCTGCCTTGTTGAGACACGACTTGTAAGGTATCTTCACTGGACAGGATCTCTTCACACACTTTGTATGTGACTGTATTATGTTCTCAATCTGCAAAAGTTTCAATGAACATTTTTAGCTTTTTACTCCTATAAATTTGGTACAAAAAAATATAAGTTAGGTACAAAATTTAAAAAGTTTCTTTCACCTTTATTCATTGCTCACCAGTTGCATTTATTCAAGTTATATTAAAATTTAAAGATGTGTTTATTCAAATTGCCATTGTTAGCATACTATGAGATATAGCTATATAATAACTATATTAAATCTATATGCTAGCTACAACCAATATTGTATAGATACATCTAGCACTATATTTCAAATAGCTATAAAATAACTATATTAAATCTATATGCTAGCTACAACCAATATTGTATAGATACATCTAGCACTATATTTCAAATAGCTATATAATAACTATATTAAATCTATATGCTAGCTACAAACAATATTGTATAGATACATCTAGCACTATATCTCAAATAGCTATATAATGACTACATTAAATCTATATGCTAGCTACAACCAATATTGTATAGATACATCTAGCACTATATTTCAAATAGCTATATAATAACTATATTAAATCTATATGCTAGCTACAAACAATATTGTATAGATACATCTAGCACTATATCTCAAATAGCTATATAATGACTACATTAAATCTATATGCTAGCTACAACCAATATTGTACAGATACATCTAGCACTATATTTCGAATAGCTATATAATAACTATATTAAATCTATATGCTAGCTACAACCAATATTGTATAGAATCATAGATACATCTAGCACTATATTTCGAATAGCAGACAGCCTTCTAGACGGCCATATTAATATATTTATTAGGGGCCTATGGCCATTCATATCTCAAACGAATTCCTAATTAAGATCTACTTTAGATATGATGCAAGAAGCTCTTAATATTTTTATAATATTAGTTAGTACAAAAACAGTGAGAACAATAAGAAACATGTGATAAAAATCACTAGGACAAACACTAACAAACCTACAGCTAATTATAAATTGATGTTCAATATATATTATATAACACAACTAAAGCTAGCTAATTAATTTTAACAAGATTTATTTAGTTAGCTACTAACGAAACTTAATGCTTTCCCAAATTAAATAGCCATAGCAATATAAATTAAAAACATTTTTAATTTACCAATGATAATTTTATATATATTTATATTATGAATGAATAGGATTTTGGTAGAGAGTATCATTTACGTTAATATAGCATTAATAAATATTATTAAATGAATGAATTCAATAGCTATGTAGTTATTGGTAAAGTATACCTCTTTATCAAGTAGTTTCTTCACTGCAGCCTCCTCTTGTAGTCTTTTAGCTTCAATTTCTTCTCTTTTCTTATCGTCAACAAGGAGTTTCTTTTCTCTGTTTTCATGTACCTAAAGTGCGGACAGTGAAAAAAGCATAATGAGAGACAAAAATTACTATCGTTGCTACTTGACAATTCATGTTTCCATGCAACCTGATAGTGACATGGCTACTTCATGATACTCAAACACTACATTTAGAATCTAAAATAATAGAAAACTTTATTAACCCTTTACGCTCCAAAACTAATTAATTAAAAAATAACGGATCGTCATCAATACCAATATATTACCTGTTATTGTGCTATTTTTAATTAATTTGATTAAAATTAAATTTTCTGCATAGTCTAATTTATTTTATAGATAAAATACTTTCAAAAATTGAATAAAAACAAAGGAATTTGAATATTAAGTCAATATATTCCCGAGCGTATCATAGATACATTCTTCATGTTTAATACCCGTCGAGTAAAAGAGGACACCAAATAAATAAATAAATAAACACACAAGGGAAATTATTAGTATAGATAGTGAATAAATAAATAAAAAATAAATAAATAACAATAGTATAGCACAATTGTGCCTATCTAATGGAAGTATAAATATGTGCTCCAACATATGAAAAGGTACACATGTGTATACCTGGTTATGTAAAGAAAATATACACCAACAAAATACCAAATATATACATCATTTGAAATGGGACACATATGTCAGCTGAGGGCATAAAGGTTAAGCTATATAACAATTTATAATATTGAATTTTTCTTTTATCAAAATAATGTGTAGTCTTCGACTCTCCTGTACTTCTATAAATAGCTTGCAATTTTTCAAATATGCACACTTGTTATTTAGAGATATTTGCTGTGATCGAGTAGATAGGGGACTGATATTATTGACTGATATTATTTTTCAAGTGGCTAGCTGGAACACTTACTTGCCAAGCTTCTTCAAACATATCTTTACCAAGATATTCAAGAACATTGAAATCTCCCTCTTTGACCTTCTCTCTTTTGTAGAAGTCTGTGCATGCCACCAGTTTCTTTTTGGAGATGTATGGATCATCTTGTTTTACAAAACCTCTTTTGCTTTCTTCACTGAATCTGTACAAAGAAAAAAATAATAACATTGATAAGAAACATGTCATGGATATAATTTGTATTTATTTTCCACTGCTTTAACCACTTTAGTAACAAGTTTGTACTATGGAATCATATTTTTGACAAGATTCTTGATGAATTCCATATAAAATTAGGAAAACCTATTAAAGGTCCCCCCACTCTAAAATTGTATTACTCTCAGGGCTGCGGAGTCGGTACATAAAATGTTAGACTTCGACTCCTTTATTTTGAATTTATCAACTCCGACTCCTTTATAAAGAATTTCACCGACTCCTCGACTCCGACAAACAGTTTTACAGTATTTTTATAAGCAATATCGAGTCATTTGAGTGTTTAGACTATAAATTTTGATTTAATTCATAACTATGAGCAGTTATTAGTTCTTATGAGATATTTATCATGATGAACAACAAATAAAATGGATCTAAATTTTTGTGACTTATATCTATAGCTTGAAGTCGGGAGTCGGCACAAATATTAGACTCCTGACTCCGACTCCACCAAAAAAAGCTTTGACTCCGACTCCACAGCCCTGATTACTCTATTCATTAGATCTGAGGTTACTACATAGTTATAAAACTGCAAACAATTTCAAATTTTGTTCAATATATTTATTATAAATGTTCAGGTGAGTTTTGCTAATTCTTTAAGCAAAGAAAAAGAAAGGTCAACTTTATTTCTCAGCACTGTCAGTTCTGCTCTAGATGGTGTAGGAGAAGATTATACTGAAGTTTTTTTTCCAAAAAATGTATTGTGGTACTGGTAGGGACATATTGTCAAAGTCACAGGTAAAACATATTACTTATCCCACCAGTTCCAAATGGTTATAAGTTGAGCATAAAATTCAAAGACATTAGAGAAAAGTGAATGAAAAGTTTCAGAAAATTTTCATTACTAATTTATTTTAGATTTTAAGTAAAAAATTCATGGTTTCAATTAAATATATTCAAGAAACATGTAGCTACTGATGGAACCTGATTTGACCAAATCAATTATCCTAAAACATAAAAAATAATAAAAAAAAAGTAGCTACCCGTATTGAGTTGAAAAAGTCAGTGTGAAAGGGTAAAAGATATTAAAATAATATTTTAAAAATTCAATCCAACTGAAATTACTGATAGGAAATAGCCTCAATGAATTGCTCCATATTTTATTATCAGTATAGATATCTACCAAAGAATAACTAGCTAGCTACTATATTCATTTTCTATCAAATCAAACATCTACAGAGTTTGAGTGATGAATAAATTAGTGAAAAAAGTATAATGAGAGTGTATGATTTACATACTCTAATGATCTAATCATCTAAGTACACTTACTTGAATAAATCAGGAATGAAGTATTGTAGATCATTATTCTTATTATTCATTTTTTAAATTATTAACTTAGGATAAAATAGGTATCTGTAATATAATAAATATATTAATTATTAATAATAATAACCTTTTTTAGTGATGGGACATTACCAAATAGTTTATTTATTTATTAGGCTAGATATTTAGCTACCCCAATGGTACCATACTAAGTTCCGTAATGAATCTTCAATTTAAATTTTCAACCTGGAGCCTGTAAAATGAATATTGAAACTTATATGATAAAGGATTTATTGTTTCGAGATTAGTATTAAATTTACTTTTAATTGAGTAATGTTAATAATAAAATTCATAAATAAATTATTTAATAAGACATGGGATAAAGGATTAATCCTATAATCCTGCCATACTTTTGAGTCTGGCCGTCAGTCATAAATTTGATACAACAATTATCAAATTCACTCAATTTATAATGAATTTTCATTTGAATTTCCTATCTGATAGAAAGTAGAGTGGTTTACCATCCATATTTAATAGTATGGCTCATAAACATTAAACTATCCATCTGTCTCACCAGCTCTCTCCAAAAATAACCAAATTTCTCTCCAAAATGATCAAATTATTAGTGATGGGACGATTAATCGGAATCGTATCGGGATAATCGAAGAATCGGGGTTTTTCAAGGTATCGGGAATTGAAATCGGAGTAGCAAATTTTTTAAGGCGATTCAGATACCTAAACGATTATTTGTGTATTATATGTAACATGGCAATACGTATATATGTCCTGTAAAACTTAAAATGTAGTATAGGTATTTCTAGATGAGGTCGAACACAATATTCCCTAATAAGTTAGTAACTAGTTAAATAATATCTTGTACTGTAATTTCAATTAAATTAAATGTATTCAAGACTTCCAATAGTCTAACTATCAACTTAATTTAGGATTTTATTTATTATTTAATTAGTATTTACATTAAAGGTCTGGAGTCCCCTCCAAGCATCTTTTACCATTTAAATCAATGAGGCTAATGCTTCTAATAATTTTGCTGCAAACCCCATGAAATTTGAAAGCATATTTATAGCTTATTATATATGGTTTACTTCCGACTTGCTAAATTTCAGTCAGAAGAGAATGTAGCTACACCGTTTGTTTTGATATTAATAAATATTACAGTAAAGGTACAAAATTAGAGAAACATATTATAGAAATGTTTTTATACTTCAGGAAACAATTTAAATCTTAAATAAAGACCGAACATGACTTTTTTTGTTTATAAAATTCAAATTGGAAATCGGAACAAAGAGTGTACAATCACTTTCTTCAGCGTCAGATAAGTGTTTCATACAATATTTGCACTAAGAAAATATTAATAACTTTAAAAGCATATAGAATAATAGAAAAATATTTACTGAACTAAATTTTATGCGGTTTGCAGATTAATGATCATAGACCATATTTCTACAATATTATTTAATACTCATTTTTTTGGAGCATGGAGAGGACCTTTAATGATTACTCAATAAAATGAAAACTTATGTGTTAAAACAGCTTCAATAAGACCTATATGGCTTTACCATACAAGTTTGAGCCTATTTGTAAACACTACAAGTAAAAATGAACTTATGGAATTATTTTCAAATTGAAGATTTAATATGGTACTTGGTAAGGTACCTTTAGGTAGCTAAACATCTAGCCCAATAATACAATAAAAATATAACAGGTATCGGGAATCGTATCGAGAATTGGAACATTTGGATAGAATCGGAATCGTATCGTTAAAAATTTTGGTATCGTCCCATCACTACAAATTATCATAAATTCTCTCTAAAATAATATTGTAGCATAGGAGAAAAATATATATTTCTCCCCATTTGCAATTGAGGGGTTCAAAATAACTGCTTTATTATCTAGAAATTTGCGGGATTCGTAATTCATCTTTAAAAACTTTTTTTAGCCCTGTAAAAAAGAAGCGACTAGTTAACATTCTTAACTATCCACTCTGCAAATCTACCTAATGTGTCTCTTCACCCGCAGAGTTTAATTTGAGAGACAGTTACTCTCTGTCTCTGACTCTCAGTAGCAGATTCAGAATCTCCAGCAGCTAAATTAATGGTTACATATGAATTAATTCAAAATCTCCCGCAGGTAAATTGATGGTAACATAGGAATTAATTCAAGATCTCCAGTAGAGTTATACATCGCCCAGGTAACGAAGCATGTCCAAACTCGCCATTTCAATGGCGAGTTAAGACAGTTATTTAGAACCCTTCAATTGCAAATGGAGAGAAATATCTATTTTTCTCCTATGCTACAATGTTATTTTGGAGAGAATTTGATCATTATGGAGAGAAATTTGGTTATTATATTTTGGAGAGAGTTAGAGACAAATGGCGAGTTAATGAGCCATACTATTTTACTTGGTTTATCGCTGAGATTCTTGGAAAAATGTTACATATTCTGCAGTCTTCGAGCCAAGTTACAGAGTTAGATTTCAAAAGGACAAAACTAATTGGCTTAACATTTTGAATTAATTCCTATGTTCCCTTCCAAGTCTGTATTTGGTGCAGAGAATTCCACTGACTTTTCCAATGAGCTTAAAAAATTCACCAACAATTTCGAATAATTTTGCTGTTCCACCAACTTTTTCTCAATTTATACACCAAAATTATTGATAACATAGGAATAAATTGCTAAAAATCCACCGACTTTGCAAGATTATTATTTTCAAAAGGAAAAAATTATATTCTATCAATGCCGGTGGATTTTTGGCTATTTAATCTTATGATTTCATTAATTTTTGATGGAAAATGGGGAAAATGTTGATGAATCAGCCAAATTACTGGAAATTTATGGTAGGTCAGTGGAATTTTGTGCACCAAATACAGACTGGAATAAAGTCTGGGACACATGGGGCCAGACCGACCAGTCTGGCTCAGTCCAGCTTTACCATGAAGCTAAATTCACTCAAAAACGTGAAAACTACAGACTGTATTTCATGGTAAATTCAACTGACTTGTAGGTGGAATTTTTCCCCTTTAAAAATAATATTCTAGCAAAGTCGGTGGACTTTCAGCAATTTATTGAGTGATTATTTTATTCCTATGTACCAGGGCACAGGCGTCAGTTATAGTAATATGGGTTTGTGTGGCGTGTCGAGGGCGCGGTACAATCGCTAACCCCCAGGAGCGGCTCAATCAGCTGGTGAATTTGGAGGCGTATATAGGTGGCTGTCTTAGCAAGTTGAGGGTCCTAAATACGATTCCCAGGGGATCAGAAATAGCTGTGGCGGGAGCCCTTCAACTGTTATTGCAGGGGGCTCTGACGCAGAAGACCCAATTAGCATGAATAAGGCTTATGAGCTTCTGCTACTGGGGGCTACAGTGCTCAGATTGCGGTAGGGAAGGTCGTAAGGTTTCTCTTGCTACTAAAATCAATCGGCAGGTGGCTCAATTTTTAGAGACTGACTCCCTACCTACGCTGCCTGAACCCATAATCTCAGTTGTTAACAATAGACACGCTTCAGATAATGATAAACAGTTAATTGTGATTCTCTAATTGTTCTTATTGTTTCAGAGGAGGATGGTTGTTAATTCTTTCCGTCCTGGTTCTGCCGGAGGACCCGATAGCAACAGGCCAAGTCATTTGAAGATGTTAATGTCCCATTCTTCTGCAGAGGCTGGAGTACGTTTTTTGACCACTCCAACAGATTTTGTGAGTGCGATATTGAGAGGAGAAGTTTCAGATTTTGCTTTATCAATTTTTTATGGAGCCACATTATGCGCTTTAACCAAAAAGGGTGGTGGCATAAGACCCATAGCAGTTGGTAATACCTTGTATAGGTTGGCTGCCAAGATTGGTGTGCGCCCCTTATCACACTCTTGGTAGCGAATTAAGACGGGTTCAGCTTGGGTTCTCTACGAAGGGTGGCTGTGAAGCTTCTGCACATTCTGCAAGACGGTACTTGAATGACTGTAACCATAGGAGGGTGTTTTTCAAGGTGGATATGAAAAATTCTTTCAATTATCCGAGAGCTACCTTTTCTACTTTTATTCGTAACCGTGTGCCGGAGCTATATAGACTCCTTTGGCAAGCTTATTCTTCGCCTTCAGCTTTGTTTTTTGGTGAAGAGGTGCTGAAGTTGGAGACAGATATCCAGCAGGGTGACCCTTTTGGACTGGCTATGTTTGCTCTTGGAATTGACGAGGTGGCTCGCAGGGTTAAGTCAGAGTTTAAGGTATGGTATCTGGACAACGCAGCCCTGGGAGATGCACGGGAGAGAGTTTTGGAGGACGTAAAAACCTTTATATATGGATTGAGTGCCATCGGACTGGAAGTTAACAGCACGAAATGCGAGCTGACCATCCTTGATGATACTGCCAAGGGTGAAATAGAATTGTTGTTCTGGGTAGTGCTTCCAAATTTCAGGGTGGTTCATAAGGACAATTGTTCCTTGTTCGGTGCACCTTTAAGTGACTTGGGTATTCATGCAGAGATTTTAAGGAGGAAAGAAGATCTGGACCTCATGGTCTCTCGATTATGGGTGGTAGATAACCATCAAGCCTTTTTGTTGAGAAATATTTTCTCCATTCCGAAGCTACTATATGTTTTGCAGGCTTCTCCAACTTACAAGCACATAGTCGAATTTAGCGATTTTGATGAATCACTTAGATCTGCCGTTGCCAATGTAGAGATGTCAGCCGATTCTTGGGTTCAGGCAACTTTACCGGTTGGCCTTGATGGACTGGGTTTTAGGAGAGCTGGAGATATTGCCTTACCTACTTTTGTGTCTTCAATGTATTCTGTGAGTGATTTGGTTGAAACTATTCTTTCTTATATTAATGTAGTCATTACCGGAGAGCTTACAGATGCAGTTGGAACATGGAGGCGGGGTCTCCATGTACCAGTCCATGAGTCCAGTCAAAAAGAATGGGATACACCACAGGCTCATTCATTAATGGAGAGTCTGTTGGCTAGAGCTGATCAGGATGCAAGGGCAGGACTGTTATCTGCATCTCTTAAAAGAAACTGGAGTATGGTTGAACGCGATTCCCATACAATCATTGGGTACACAGCTTGATCCAAAGATCCTGAGGGTAGCCATTGCTCTCAGAGTTGGTGCCAGAGTTTTGTGAACTTCATTCTTGCCACTGTGTTATTGGGATTGATGTCAGAGAACTGCATGGCCTGTCTTGTAGTTACAGATCTTGGTGACACCCAAGACATGCAGCAATGAATGATGTTGTAAAACAAGCTTTTCAGAGAGCAGAACTCTCTTCAGTGCTCGAGGCTCCTGGGCTGACAGAAGTGATGGTAAATGCCCAGATAGTATTACTGTGTTTCCTTACATGAATGGAAAGAGTCTGATTTGGGATTGCACGCGTGTCGACAGATTTGCAGAGACACACATCAATGATTCCGCAGTTGAGGCCGGATCAGCTGCTGGGGCTGCGGAGAACCATAAGCGTCATAAATACTCCGCCCTTGGAGATGCATACATATTTGAGCCAATTGCTTTAGAGACCACCCATGTTTCGAAGTGTGGCAGGAAAGTTGCCAGTTTCGTGAGAAAATGGATCAAGGTCGCCACATTTAAGATACTTAGAAGAAGAAATAGGACTTCCTATTGAAGATTTTACACTTGAAAACATCATCATGCATCATGTCTGATGCATGTATCACTTGTCACATTGTATTTGGTGGTAAATTCCAATGATATGTCGGGAGATATTCAATTTCTCTAATAAAAAATATATCCTGCAATGTCGGAGAATATTTAGCTATTAATTCCTATATTACCATTAATTTTTGTGGACGGGAAACTGGAAAAATGTTGGAGGACTAGATAAATTGATGAAAAATGTTGGCAGCTATTTGTCAGATTTTTTAAAAAGTTAGGAGTTCAGTTCACCAAATACAAACTGGATCACTTGAGACTATCTACGAGTGATTTACTTGTTATTTACATGTTTCTAAACTTATTTTACCCCTTAAAAATCGTCAGGATACGCCGATACTGGAGACTTTGTAGAGTTTGTACATACTTTCCAGTCTGCAAAAGATGCATGAAGTTGTGAAGTTTAGCTGGCGACAATTCTCTATATAATTCCTATGTTTACATGTAATTAGTGGAGAGAATTTTGAATTTTTTGGCCATTTTGGAGAAATTAGAAAATCTTTGGAGAGAAATTGCCCCAAAAATTAAATATCTGGAGACTGATTGTGCATGCTTTGCAGACTGGCACTTTGAAACATGGGAGACCACAGGAGCGTACGGCCAGTCTGCAGAACGCGCCTCTTCTCCCGCAGAGATTTTATTTTGATCGAGAGTTACTCTCCGACTCTCAGCAGCATATTCAGAATCTCCGGCAGCTAAATTAATGGTAACATATGAATTAATTCAAAATCTCCCGCAGAAAAATTAATGGTAACATACCTAGGAATTAATTCATGATCTCCCGCAGAGATCTCCAATTTCTATAATTCAATCATAAACTCCCGCAGAGAGTCTTGGAAAAATGTTCCATATTCTGCAGACTGGGCGTACGATAGTACAACCTCCTCAATCTGTGACCTGTCAATCATAAAGTCCATAGGTAGACGCCTTGTTGAGAATGAGAACTTGAGACAACAAATGACCCAAGGTAGTCTGCCTGGAGGCTGGTTCCAACAGCGAATGGCTATTGTGATCCAGAGAGGGAATGCCTTCAGCATCCTCTCAGGGCGGCAGGGCCCAGGCCTCAGCCGCAAAGGAGAGGTTTTAGAGGATCGGGATTCGGGTCCACTTCTTCAGTGAACTCAAGTTCTCAACCCCTCACTCCCAGAGTGGAAAACTCAATTTGTAACAGAGTTACTCATGAATACTCAACTGCAAAGTTTATTGATAATTAACCCAGTTTAGTGTATTAGTAAACCTACTAAACCATGTATAGCATGCAGAGTTCAATTTTTTCAAATACTCAGACAAATAGGTATTATGAAATATTTAGGACTGTTTTTCACATAATTAAAAGAAATAATGTGTAGTTAGTTTCTGCAGAGTTGTCTTTGGGATAAATCTCTAACAGAGTTACTAGCCAGTCTGCAGAATATGGAACATTTTCCCAAGACTCTCTGCGGGAGTTTTTGATTGAATTTTAAGAAATTTGAGATCTCAGCGGGAGATCTTGAATTAATTCCTATGTTACCATTAATTTAGCTGCGAGAGATTTTGAATTAATACCTATGTTACCATTGGCATTAATTTAGCTGCGGGAGATTCTGAATCTCCTACTGTGAGTCAGAGAGTAACTGTCTCTCAAATTAAAATCTCTGCAGGAGAAGAGACACATTCGATACGTATCTAAAAGCTGAGCGGCGCACACCAGGACGGCGCACCACTGTACATTCTATTAGATAGGTAATTTGAATACAGACCAAGTAAAATAGTATATCTCATAAACTCACCATTTGTCTCTCCACCCAAGTAAAATAGTATGTCTCATAAACTCGCCATTTGTCTCTCCAGCTCTCTCCAAATTTCAACAAATTCTCTCCAAAATGATCAAATTATCATTAATTCTCTCCAAAATAACATTGTAGCATAGCAGAAAAATAGATAAAACTCACCATTTGCAATTGAAGGGCTCAAAATAACTGTCACAAACTCGCTATTAAAATGGCGAGTTTGGACATGCTTTATTACTTGGCTCTCCACCTCTCTCCAAAATTCAACAAATTCTCTCCAAAATGATATAATTATCATTAATTCTCTCCAAAATAACATTGTAGCATAGGAGAAAAATAGATAAAACTCGCCATTTGCAATTGAAGGGCTCAAAATAACTGTCACAAACTCGCCATTAAAATGGCGAGTTTGGACATGCTTTATAACTTGGAATACAGATTAATGATAAATGGAGTGAATTTGATAGGTACCTAATTGTCGTAGTATCAAATTCATGTCTGACGCCTGACGGTACCTGAATCCAATGTTTATACCCAGACTGTATTTCATGGTAAATTCCACCGACTTGTCGGTGGAATTTTTTTTCATTGAAAATAATATTCTGACAAAGTCTGTGGATATTTAGCTATTTATTCCTATGTTACCATTAATTTTCGGTGGAAAAATGGGCAAAATGTTAGTGGATCAGCCAAATTACTGGAAATTCATGGTGGATTTTCTCAGCTTTTTCAAAAAGTCAGTGGAATTTTGTGCACCAAATACAGACTGGGTTTATACTACCTACACAGTTTAATTATTCGATTGAGATGTTTAATTTGGAATAGAAAATAAAATTCATCATAGAAAACTGTAATTGTAATTTTATGGGGTAACTATTGTAAACTTTCAGTCTGAGGTGTAAATAAAAACTTATCAGTTAGCCGTTAGGTAGATGTATCGGGGGGCGTGCCGCCCCCCGAACCCCCCTGCCAGCCGCCAGGTAATTAAACAATCATGAAGTGTGCAGAACAACAAACTAGCGGATACAACACACTACATAACAGTTTTCCACATTGAGGTCATTAATAGAAAGTACAGTGGTGCGCCGTATTGTAGTGCGCCGTAATGTGGTGCGCCGTTCAGCTTTTAGATACTTATGACACATTCTGCAGACTGGGTTACTAGTCAATCTGAAGAGAGTTATTTTTCCACCCTGGCCTCACTCTTAGTTCCTGAAGGAATTTCCTCTTCTGTAAAGATTTTATCATTCTTGTTTTTAATGGAAAGATATCGTCTTTTTAGACTACTAAAAAAAAATGTTTAGGTACCATCAATTTTTGGTGGCACGGTTAAAGCTTTAAATTTAATGAAGAAAATTTTGGTGGATCAACCAAATATGTTGGTGGATTTTTTCAGCTTTATGAACAAGTCAGTGGGTTTTTCATTTTTGTGCATCAAATACAAACTGGTTCATAACGGCCTCCCTAACCCTTCAGGCTTCAAATGAATGACTACCTAGTTATAATCTCATCATTGCGACATTGCCTGGTAGGTACCTCATGGTGCGTTCCTGTGCTGAAGAACTCGAAGAACGTTCCTTCAAGGTACGAAGTACGGTCCCTCGATTAGCGTTCCCGTGCAACCACTTCAATGTGTACGATTCCGTGGTTTAGGAATTAATATCACTAGTTAATTAGGGATATTAACAATAACTAATTTGGTTTGGTGGGTTTAAACCGTTTAATTTATTATCAATTAATCTCAAAACATGTAATATTATGACAATTATCAATTTTATTAATTTACAAATAAGAACAGGTGTTTCTCCCGCCCTTTTCGTTAGTTTGTTTACGTTTATGACGTCACGGCTGCCAAGAGGGACAGCTCGACGTACTATCGCGGAAAAGTGTATCCGTCCAATTGCTGAGGCGCGCATGAATAATCTAGTTCCGACTGTACCACGGATTATCGTACGCTACCCCAAATTCTCATTTTACCCCCGCATGTAAGAAATTTCGATTCTTTTTCATGCAGTGCGGGACATTTCGTCTTCAGCCGTCATGGTGAAAAGTTATCAAATTTCACTCTCTCTATTTAAAAACTTGTGTTTTAGGCAGATCGAAAATTAGTCTTTCTTTAGATAATTTCACTTTAGCCTGGATAAGTTATTCTTCAGTCTTTCTAGCTGAGGACTCTATTTTTTATTGTCGTGCTCATATGGAACTATATTTTTTACTTAAACATTTGTAAATTAATTTTTTTCGCTTAAATTTTCTAAGTTCTAGATTCAAAATTTCAAGCTATATTTTTTAACTCTGTGAAAAATTGTTAATGCTATCATTTTTAGGCATCCTTGAAATTGAGATATTCGAAAGACTGATCAGATTTCTGAGCTAGTTGTTTTCTTCTTGTATATGAACTCTAAATATATTTACCAGTTGATTTTTTGCTTTTTGCTGATAGCTGAGACTAAGTCCAGCTCAATATCAAGTGTTTTTGTTCTTGATTTCATTTCGAATTATAAAATTTATCAATATTTCACAGATTTTCTTGAAATTGCTGATGGAATTTGCAATTTATTACCAAAATGTGTGCTTCCAAAACTTTTGTATCTTTACTTCTGAACTTTGAAATAATACCGAGCTTCAGAATTTTTTCTATAGTTAGTGAGTGGAACCATTGTTTATAGGTATCCAAACCTGCAAAATGTCGAGATTTGGAACAGTTTACGAAATAACAAAATTAGATTTTATGCACTTCTTTACATTACTCTGTAAAAAATACGGAATTCTACTTTATATTATTGTGCCTAAATTCCTTTGAATACGATCTGTAGACATGGAATAGAAAGAAAAAAAAAACACCTAGAGCTGTAGCTTATAACCACATTTTATTTTTTTATTTTACCCTCCAGACTTCTAGATTTTAGGTAGGTATATACTTTATTAAATGTTCTATTATGCATATGATTCTTCCATTCGTAAATAGCCGCCGGTTTATGTCATAGTTCTATAATGTAGACTGTAGTATATACTTTTTGTTTAAATTGTTCTTTCTGTATTTATAAATACCTTTAAATTTAAATCTTTTTCAGGTTTTAGTCTCACAATACCTATAGATATAACCATATTTATGCACTTTAAAAAAAGGGAAAACCTACGAATAATTTTCGGAACAGCTGGATGCTCAAGTTTAGTGTTAAACGGTAAATGTAATTACGTATATTCACCTAATTTATTTTTCCCATAATTTTTATCTTCTAATTCTACTACCAAATTCTCTTTTTTATTTTGTGCAGGTAACTCTTAAGAAATTTCTTTCTTTCTGGGTATCAAAGAATTTATAAGTCTGCATGAGCTCTAGGGTCACGCAGGTAAATTGCGGCCCTTAATTTTTTATTGCAGCCCTCTCAAGAGAGTCTTTATAAAACATTTTGAATCAAAATTACATTAAAATGTTGCATAGCTATCAAAAGAAGCACAGTGAATGCTATAACTTATTAATTTAAGTTTTGACGTGTGTTTTGAAGCTATGATGTTTCAGTTGTTAAAGGCCGCAGTTAGTAAGTGGGCCGCAATTTACCTGCGTGACCCTATCATGAAGCTATTTGTGGTGGATTTAATAGAAGAGGGTTCTCTTTGGCCTCGAACTGTTGTTAATTGGATTAATAATTGTCTTTTTTCATTCTTATTATGTTTATCTTTTTACGCCACTTGCAGTTTTAGAGGATAGCACTAGGTTTATGCTTTCAAAATACAAGGTCTTCGACTTTTAGGTTTATTAGGCTTGTAGGCTTAATTTACTATCCCCTTTTAATTTTAATCTTCCATCCGTGAGTGTATTCTCCGGACCTTAAATTGGGTCCTTTTTTATTCGTTTTAAGTGAATGCATTCTCGGAGTAGCTCTTTAGTATTCATGAGCATTGTCACCGACGGTGGTAGGTGACTTTGTTCATGGAGCCACTTTCCTTTCATACTGCTTCTTCCAGTCCCTTGTATTTAATTTCATTGTCATCGATATGGTTTTTGGATCCAAAGAAAACGTTAAGCCCCTACTTGAATTAACAGAGATTATTTATTAATAACTTTATACTAAAAAAAAACTATCTTAAATTCATAAGAGTAAATATGTAAGATATTCATGTTGCATTTATGAGAGTTTTCAACGAATGACACTATGTAACAGTCATGAATTGAAGAAAGAGGCAGAGAATTTTTCGATACGAACAGTTGCAAATTGGATGATGACCAAGTTTTTTTCCTTTTTGTTTCATTGAAATTCACTGTTTTGTAGAATAGCACTAGATAGGGATAACAATGTAGTCTTAGATTGTTTATTAAAATAATTTGCAATATGTTTTTGCACCCTGTTTGTTCATTTTCCTCTTACTTCCGCGATTACTAGATTCTCATTCCGTAACATTCCATTGACGAGTCTCTTTCATTCCATTGACGAGTCTCTTTCATTCCAATCACGGCGTCTCTTTCCAATCTAACTGCTAGATCTATATTAAGGTCTTTTCTATTTATTCTCCGATTAACGAAATCTCGAAACCAATATATTCGCATCAAACCTAGTCAATAACAATAACTTATATACTAATTTATATTATTAAAATTTGTTTCCAGTTCAATGGGTAGAGCGAGCATTCGCTAGGTGGAACTCTAAAGACCACTACCTATGACCAGATCACTTCTCACAAGAAAGCGGAAGAATCAAACGACAGCAGTGCAAATCTCCCTATTCTCAATTGGTAAGGACAAATTTCTATTAGTTCAGTGATAACTGATAGAATTAGCAAAGTTATTCGTATCAGTTATGTTTCATAAATATATAATTTAAAAAATGTATGAAAATTGTTTAAAGATATAATATGTATAGTAGGCTAATTGCAAAGCCCCCAGTGGCTGTATCCTCAATCTGTTCAGGTGAATATAAGAGAAGGGCACAACAGCTTCAGGCTTATCATTTTTGTGGCTAATTGTAGTTTCTGAGGATAACTCGTATGGTTTTTTTTGTGTCCGGTAGGCTTCATTTATTATCACCTCTTCATTTTCCTTTTCCATCTGTGAGTGCTGCCACCGGTGTTGGTGACTCTTTTCATCACATTCCTTGGTAAGTGACTGCAGTCATGGATTTATTTTTTTTGCATCCATAAGCGTTGTCTCCGACTGGTGGTAGATTATTCTTTCATGGAGTCTCTTTCCTTTATAACTTACTTCAAGCCCCATTTATATTCAATTTCTTTTCAATATCAACGATATGGCCTAAAAACTTTCAATTAAATTGATTGGCAATTGTAAATTATTTCGTCCAAATACTTTACAATTGGTAATTGTAAATACACAACTTATGGTTTCTTTAGTTTCTGAAATACTGAATTCTTAAATACTGACTGTTCATATCCACTCCATGGTGATAAACGGTTATTTATTTTGCTAGTATTAAAATTTGCAAATATTCAGAGTACTGGTAATAATTAATTAAACTCTTATATAGTTACTTTTTTTTTTAATTGTAGCTTTTTGTTTATACTCCAGTTTGGAATTCTTGACTCATTAAATCATTAAACTAAAATAACGTTTAAACTGTTAAAATTTACTGATAATACGAATAGCTTAATTTATACAATATTCTAGATTACTTCAACATGTAACTTGCCGCTAAAATGAGAGTTTCTACAATATTTCATTAGTCTTGTGACATTCATATTTGAACATTTAAATAAAATTAAGTAGTTTAGTGACATTGTTCAGTATTTTCAACTTACTGACTTTCATTTTTTCTATTTTACAGTTTCGTTCTTTGCATCTCCTTTGACAACAAATCGAATAAAATTAAATACTTCCTTCCATTTTTGAAACAAATATGTATTACCCTTTTTCAGTACAATTTCTGTTTCCATAAAGCTATAATCTTGTTTAAAAAAATGACCAATATTTAATTACAAGAAATTAGTAAAATTCAATTATCTCTTTTGTAGAGGTCTTTAGTTTCGTTTAAATTAATTAGACTTTTTGCCAATTAGTTTGTAATATAGTCCTTTGTAGCATTAATTGTAGTAAGTATTCTACGGATTGGAATTAGACTTTATCTAACAGTTAGTCTCGAGTAATAGAAGATAAATGTAGTGTTTCTATAAAACCACGTTTCTAATGCTAAACATCTATTCAACCTTATCTTGCAATTTCCAAAAATAACTTTGTTGTCTTTTCTTTACTCATTTTAAATTATCCTTTTCTTTCCATCGTTTGCGGTATAACCTCTTAATTCATCAACATAAAGAAAAAATTAAAAATATTAGATCGAGGTGCCACTCTTTTTAGTCCTTTGGGTAAATATTTTGTAAGTTTGATTTTTAAAATTCGAAACGCACTCTGATCACAGTAAGGATTTTAATCTATTTGTGTTCTAATTTCCATTAATCTTGTTTTCTATCAAATCTTGTTTCTTCCTTGCCACTCGAATGTGGATACTTTTAACATAACCAAATGTGCTTCGAATACACATTGTTCAGGATTTTGTAGAATAGCGCTAGGGTTATGCTCTTCAACTACGAGGTCTTAGATTTTTGTGTTAGGTAGGCTCGTAGGCTTCATTTACTATTACCTCTTCATTTTCCTTTTCCATCCGTGAGGGCAGCCACCGGTGCTTGCGTCCCGTTTCGTCACATTCCTTGGTAAGTGACTGCATTCACGGAGTAGCTTTTCTGCATCCATGAGCATTGTCACCAACGGTTGTAAGTGCCTTTGTTCATGGAGCCACTTTCCTTTCTGACTGCTTCTTCTAGTCCCTTGTATTTAATTTCCTTTTACGTCAGCGAAATAGTCACGATATGACTGAAGCAAATAGTCACGATATGACTGAAGCACGACGTTAAACCCCTAGTATAATGAAAAAATATATTACCTAGTATAATGAAAAAAAAATATTATAGTACGAGATTAAAATAAAATCTATTCAATTTGTTTTATCTTGTTAATAATTGTTTGTAGCGTGATTCTAAGTCAATATCAGAGATTTTTTAATCAATTTGTTTGTAAACATTTTCAGATTCAATTAACTTCGCACCACTGCAGTTCTCACCGGTGCAGTTCTCACCGGTGCAGTTCTCACCGGTGCAGTTCTCATCGGTGCAGTTCTCATCGGTGAAGTTCTCATCGGTGAAGTTCTCATCGGTGAATTTCCCATCAGGACAGTACTAATCACTGTCAGTGAATTTCCCATCAGGACAGTACTAATCACTATCAGATGAGTTCTCATCAGGACAGTACTAATCACTATCAGATGAGTTCTCATCAGGACAGTACTAATCACTATCAGATGAGTTCTCATCAGGACAGTACTAATCACTATCAGATGAGTTCTCATCAGGACAGTACTAATCACTATCAGTGTAGTTCTCATCAGGACAGTACTAATCACTATCAGTGTAGTTCTCATCAGGACAGTACTAATCACTATCAGTGTAGTTCTCATCAGGATAGTACTAATCACTATCAGTGTAGTTCTCATCAGGACAGTACTAATCACTGTCAGTGTAGTTCTCATCAGGACAGTACTAATCACTATCAGTGTAGTTCTCATCAGGACAGTACTAATCACTATCAGATGAGTTCTCATCATTCCCAGGAAGTCTGGTCTCATTCCCTGTGATATCCATTTATTCATGCTTGTTATTTTTAGATTTTCAACGACATTTTTCCGTGAAAAGGAAGTGCATTAAATACCGAACTAATTTGTGTATTTTATTTATTGTTATGCGTTTGAAGAACTTTAATCTTAGGTAAATATAGAATTAATTGTATATTGTAAGTTCATGTTAATCATTCAACCCTAAGCTTTTAAAAATTGTTCTAAGATTGATACTTCTTGTATCAATCTAATCTAAACTAGTACTAATTAGAAATCCTTTATTTTAGTAAAAATTGTATCGGGTAGTTTTTACTTTAAAATAACCTGCAAGTGTATTTAGTCGTGTAGTAGTTTTTTAAATTTTTACCTGATTTAATTGTTATCTTCAACTTTTGTAAAACACTATTTTTTATAAATATAAAATAATTATCCATTTTCTATTATTGATCCTTTATTTCTTATTTTTTAAGTAAAAAACTAATATTGTATGATAAGAGATAGAACTTGCAAGTTGAAAGCCTTAGTTGACAGTTGTCATGAATCACAAATTAAGCACCAAAACTGCAGTAGGCTACATTCGTTCAGTTCTTGGAGAAATTTCTTTTGGTTCATCTCATAGAACTTTGTAACTTATTTTATTGTCAACGTTGGCGATGTGACATTTATTGAGAAGAAAAATTATGATCACTTCAGTTATTTTTAGTTCACTATATCACTGCTTTCACTATATCAATTGGTCGTGCAAGCATTTAATATATAAAAAAATTTAACTGAAAAGAATCAGTTCACTTGATGATAAAAAAATCCATTAAATTACTGCATTTAAAATCTAAACTAAATAGATTAAGTTACAACTTAGTCATAGCTTTATTTTATTCTTTAGCCTAAAATAATTTTTCAATTAAATAACTTCAATAAAAGATAGAAAGTATCGGTATAGCCGTATAGGTAATTACTAATTACTTATTTATAAGTTGATGAAAATAGAGAAAAATGCTTGTCAGCAACTTAATGATTGTTGTCATTAAATTAAGACGTAAGATGAATTATCATTTTAAAAACACAAATCTTAATAACTTCCTCATTTGGCCAATATAGTGAATGAATTAAAAAAGATAATACACATAAAGGACTTCGAAAAAGAAGAGAAACTTGTCTTATCGACTAAATTAGTCACCACTATTAATTTATTGAAATTCTGAATGCAGAAAATCTCCGGATTATAACCGAGACTGGTTATATCCCGTCCAGCAAATTATTTAAATGTGAAAAAAAATGCGAAGCTATTAAAAATCATATCATTAGACGATTAAATGCTCTTGTGTGAATGATTATAATATAAAATATTCGTGGAATAAGATTTGACAAAACTAAAAATAAAACTATAGACATTTACCACAAAGTTGAAAACGTGTATTATAGTTTTAATAATATAGCCTATAGGAGAACAAATAATTTAAAGGTGTAAAAGAAGCGAAGTTATTTAAAATTATATCTGAAGAGGATTAGTTTAACTTGTGTGAATGGTTGTCATAAATAATATTTTTGGAATTAATGAGATTTGATAAAGCTAAAGCTAGAAATCTACTTTTACCTCAAATTCGAATAGTTATTAGTTTCAATATTAGAACGACAATTGGTCAAAAGTAAATTGCATAAAAACATACAAGAGTAACTCGTAAGAAATATATACCAAGGTTAATTGAATGGAAAATTTCAAAATTATAAATATGCATTTCAAATTATAAAAAAATACATGTATTCATTACAAAATGAACATTGCATGGATGATACAAATGAAACTATATGTTTATACTTTAATTTAAATAATACAAAAATAATATCTAATCACTTGTCAGAAATCGATATGAATGACCCCTGCCCCCCGTCCCTCCTCTAGATACACATATCTAATCCCCCATTTCACCCAATTACCCTAGAATTTTACCCCAGTAATAGGCTCCTCCTTATTGGGGGATTTTTGAACGCGGAGGAATACTCTCTAAAATGCCACATGCAAAAAATAAGAAAGGTCAAAACTGCTAAAATAGCATACTACAACAGCTGACGGATACTCTTTTCCGTGATAGTACTATCTACCGTGTCGTCGAGTTCCACGAACTTGACGAACGTTCTTTGTCACGGGAACGGTTGGTTCTTGTAGAACATGAGGGACGTCCTTCGAGTTCGTCATCACGGGAACGCACCTTCAAGCCTCAGCTAGCCACACACTATCATGGAAATTCAACCAAAAAATTGGTTTTAAATTAAAAAAGGCAAAATATAAAAATTATTTTTCAAAGTACAAAAATTAAAAACATCATAAAAAGTTAAAAACAGCTGTAAGGTACTTCCTCTGCTCATTTATGTAGAAAAAAAACTTTTTTTCATTTATAAATATAGACAATATCTGAGACACTGAGTATATATAGGTATGGAGGTAGCATGCCATGCAAGGAAAAGTGATGCCAAAAAGTGGCGCCATGGGCGTGTCTTCCCCCAATGCACCCCTGCCACTCGGTTCAATGGGGTTGTATGCCCCTCCTCCAATGCTCAGTGCTAATCGAGTAACAGTCGAGGGAGGTTATGCTGTTCTGTACTGTTTGTAGCTAGCATGATAAATTATTTACCAATTATGATTATATTTTATTTATGAAAACATATTGTTCACTAATTGTCGCAATTGGTGAGATTTATGAAAACATTATATTTTATAGTTGGCTTCTCATTCAATTTTATTATATTTATATTAAAAGTTAAACTATCATAATTTTTTTAATCACAACTCATTTTTAACACTACTTTTTGGTTTAGAGGATAATGCCAATGTAGGCTTGCATGCTTCATTTACTATCTCTTCTCATTTTCCTCTTAGAGTTTTTGCAAGGTAGGAATTTAGGTGTCATTAACTTAACATCAACTCTTCATTTTCCTCTTCCATCTTTCGCAACCACATTCTTTTTAATTAAGTAACGTATTTTCTTCATGCCTGAGCTTGGTCATCGAATCGTGGTAGATAAATTTGTTCACGGAGCCACTTTCCTTTCTGACTGACTCTTCGAGTCCCTTGTACCTAACTTCCTTTTGACGTTAGCGATGTAGTTTTTGGTTTCGAAACAGACTTCAATTCTTTGAGACATAAGATTTGAGAATTAAAAAGTAACAAGTTGCATAGGTGGTTTTTATCATTATATATTATTAAACTCAATAGTACTGAATGTAAATGAAAATAATATGATGCATTAGAAGATGGAAGATATTTAATCACATCATGCAACTAATGTTCATGAATGATATTTTTATGGTGGTTTACGTATTTTCCCACCATGTAACATATGTAACAAAATAGGTAAGTTAAACCCCTTACATATATATTGATTGCATTTGTACATAAAATACTTTTATTTTTCATTTACTTCCGTTGTATGATAAATAATACACATATTTTCTCCATGCTTATCAGATGTCAACAAAAGTTATAACTTATAAAGTATATTTAAATTTTACATTCAATCTAATAGAATGATCAAGTCGTGACGTCACACTAAGTTTCTGGATATACGTGTATAGGCCATTGCTTCTTTTTTTTAGAATGTAATTTAATCTCAAACTTTCGTGCAATAAATTAGTCGAAAATAGTCAGTAGCATAGTCTTTCTTTTTGAGAAGTATATGCTTTGACCCATGGATAAATACTTATATTTTTTATGGTTTAATAATACTTTTTGTTGTGAATTTATTTTGATTTGAGCATACATTCTCTTTATTCATCTTGTTATTACTGAAATAAAATTGTAGTTTCAGTGAGATGTCAAAGCAAAGTTAGTAATCAAATTGTACACTTTATTTTATCATAGAAATTATCTGTAATCGTAAGTAACTATTGAATCTTTAAAATATAGGGCTTCGAGAAGTGCATGAGGTAGAGCGAGTCTAGCACGCACATCATCTCCTTTCCGTGCATTCTGTTAAACTGATACGAGTGGGAGGGGCGCCCTTGGTTTAGACCACAGTATAAAAAATATACATAGTAATGACAATAGAGTGATAAGTAACGACAATTTTCGTTTTAGAGTGTTGCTGTGATGACGTCACGTACACTAAACGTCTCGATTGTCACTACATATTCTATATACTGGGGTTAAGACACGCCCATGGCGCCACTTTTTGGCATCACTTTTGCCTGCACTATGCCACCTCCATCTTTATATACACTCAGTGATCTGAGACGAGTAATACAAACTAGCTAACATCAGAAAAATCACCCTCATGGTGCGTTCCCGTGCTGAAGAACTCTAATAACATTCCTTCAAGGTACCTACGAAGTACGGTCCCTCGGTTAGAGTTCCCGTGCAACAACTACAATGTGTACGATTCCGTGGTTTAGGAATTAATATCACTAGTTAATTAGGGATATAGGGAAATAAACCAGTATATTGTCGATTGTGTGGTACTGGTGAGGAAGAAACCCATGAACACTTTCTGATAAGTTGTATGGCTCTAAATGAAGTAAGAAATGTTTATGGATTTGAGGGAAAGAGTATGGCAGAGGTGTGTTTATTTGTGGGGGTTGAGAGAAGTGAGGACTGTAAAAGGTTCATTGGTGCAATGTGGAGAAAGAGATATTGGGTGAATTGGATCAAGTGAGAAACATAATCTAGTCTTTCAGTGCAATTATATATTTTAATAACTTTTATTATTTTTCAGTTTTACTTTGAATTTTGATTAAAAGTATGTTTATTTCTTAGAGGAAAAAATGATGTGTGTATATTGGTATGTATGAAATGTGTGTGTGGTGCATGTGATTGTGTGGATGTGCATGGAAAGATTTTAAATAGCTATTTCTAGTTTGTTTGAAAGAAAAGTGACTATGCTGGAGCAATCGATTGATTAATTATGGTTGGGTGTTCCCACAGTACAGAGAACATATAGCGTGTCCCGGTAGGCTGTGATGTCACATGTCAACAATGGTGCGTACGTTTGTACGTACAGTACAAACACAAAATATGGCTGCAACACACCCAACTTTTGTTAAATAACGTTTTCGGTGATATTTTTTTTAATTCCACATTGCCGCATGCTATTATCCAATCTTTATAGTCATACGGACGAAAATTAAAAAATGACTGTTGATGAAATTGCTACTGGTCTTTTTACACCCAAGATAGTAACAAATTTTTAGTCTTGAAGAAGACGATTTATTCAAGATAATTAGATCATTAGTCAGATCGGTCGCGTTGGCCGCCATCTTAATTCTCTATTCCACGTGACCCACAGCAATTCTGTTTACTATGACGTGACCTCTTGTTTACATACATGACGTCACAGCCTACCCAGAATAAATTTGAATAATACATGTAACTGGGGTACTATACTATTCTGTTTACTATGGTGTTCCTTTTTATTCTTATCTTTGCATTGTGTTTTTAAATGGTATTTAAAAAATATATATATATATATTAGTTTTTATTGTCAGGCGGGAATATTTTCAGGATTCATGTGTGCGATTGGGAGCATATAATGATGATGGATATCGTTGAGGTGCTGTAGCAATACAAGCGTAACCCTCATCCTTTTAAAATAAAATAAATAAATATTAACAATCACTAATTTGGTTTGGAGGGTTTAAACCGTTTAATTAATCATCAATTAATCTCAAAAACATGTAATATTATGTCAATTATCAATTTTATTAATTTACAAATAAGAACGGGTGTTTCTCCCGCCCTTTTCGTTTGTTTGTTTACGTTTGTGACGTCACGGCTGCCAAGAGGGACAGCTCGACGTACTATTGGTGCGTTCCCGTGCTGAAGAACTCGAAGGACGTCTCTCAGTTCTATGAGAACCAACCGTTCCCGTGACGAAGAACGTTCGTCAAGTTCGTGGAACTCGACGACACGGTAGATAGTACGTCGAGCTGTCCCTCTTGGCAGCCGTGACGTCACAAACGTAAACAAACAAACGAAAAGGGCGGCAGAAACACCCTTTCTTATTTGTAAATTAATAAAATTGATAATTGACACAATATTACATGTTTTGAGATTAATTAATAGTTAATTAAACGGTTTAAACCCACCAAACTAAATTAGTGATTGTTAATATCCCTAATTAATTAGTTAGTGATATTAATTCCTAAACCACGGAATCGTACACATTGAAGTGGTTGCACGGGAACGCTAACCGAGGGACCGTACTTCGTACCTAGAAGGAACGTTCTTCTAGTTTTTCAGCACGGGAACGCACCATATCTACCGTGTCGTCGAGTTCCACGAACTTGACGAACATTCTTCGTCACGGGAACGGTTGGTTCTCGTAGAACTGAGGGACGTCCTTCGAGTTCTTCAGCACGGGAACGCACCACAATAAAGGCCAATTTACACCTACACTCTTTTTCCCACATTCATTCCCTATGAGTAATTTTAGGCCCCGCCTATACAAGCAATGAGCGTGATTGATTACTGATGCGCTTTCACACGTAGAGCCATTGCAGACGTTCACCACTTGCGGTATGTCCTTCTCTGATTAGAAAAAAAAAACGCTAAAGAAGATAAATGTGAACTAATGTTAACAAATAAAAAACTTATTTTCTCTGAAAATACAGTATTTTCATCTGAAATATTTTATATCATTAAATAATTAATGTTTATCTATCATAATGACGTACGTAATAAATAATATGCATGAAGCGAATAAATATTCCACAGTTTCATAAATTAATTATTGAAAATTGGTTAAAACGTACTGTTTTCTTGACATTATACAAGAGCTATTATCAACATCACCGTTCCTCATCACTGCCGCTCATGAGTCAAAATTCAAGACATGTTTGATATCGGTTACACTAAATACAGAATTATACCGAATTACTCCGAATTATACCGAATTACACTATACTCAATACCGAATTACACCGCACTACACCTAATTATACCGAATTACACTATATTACACAATAATCAATACCGAGTTACGCCTGATTATACCGAATTACATTCCACTGAATACCGAATTACACCTGATTATACCGAATTACGCCTGCTCATACCAAATTACATTCCACTGAATACCGAATTACACCTGATGTCTTACACCGCGATTGGACAGTGACAAAATGTATACTTTACCAATTCTACTATATATTGAATAAAGGAACCGATCAATATAATGTTAAAAGAAAGGCCTTAATTTTACCTTATTAATAAAGGTAAAGAAATGATGACTGGGGGAAGAGGGGTTTGTGTCCTACGGGGTACAGATATGTACACGAAACCCTCCATGACATAACGGCGTGGGTGTAGGTCATAAGCCCCCCCGGTCAAGAGCCCTCCCCCCCGGTCACGAGCCCCCCCCCCCCTGTTTTTTAATAGCTACTTATTTGCACTTTTGTAGTTCATTACTGATTAAACATAAAATATATGTATATCGGGGGCCGTACCGCCCCTCGAATCTCCCTGCCAGGTCATTAAACAATCATGTAGTGTGCAGTACAACAAACTAGCGGATACAACAAACTACATTAGCAACTCTCAGTTATTTCTATCTAAGTAGTTCTTCATTTGTTTAACTAGGTAAATAAGGATTAAAAAAACCTAGGGAGTCTCATGACCGGGAGGCTCATGACCGAGGGGCTCATGACCGAGGGGGTCTCTTGACCATACCCCGACATACCCCCCCCCCTCCAAAGATATAAGCCCCTCTCTTCTATATAGGTAAACGAACTAACTAACCTTGCTAGTTATACAGTATTAGTTAGCAACTAAATAGTAATGACCCGTTTGGTTAAAAGCCCTAAGTTTTTCTTAATTTTAAGATATTGTATAATATTTATTACTAGACATTATAGCAAGAGAAGGGAAAGTAACCTAATTTATTCAACTTTATGAATTTTCTTAAAGGAGTTATTATAATATATGTGTAGGTATATATGATCAGAGGGGGGGGGGCACCGGGGCGTGCCACCTCCGAACCCCCCTGCTATGTAATTAAACAAGCAGTGTGTATTTCAACAAACTACTGGATACAACAAGCTAAACTAGATTACGTGCACTCGTTAGAGCACATACCTTCACCGCCGCACTGACCCGTTCTCTCCCAAAGTCTAATAAACTGGTAACTGGATAATGACCAATCGTCCCACCAAGTTTCATGCAATATGGTTCAATAATTTTTGAGTTATTGAGTTATAAATGACCTTGACCGGATCGCTTCCAAAATTCTACCAGATGGTTCCTCGACATTGACCAATCGTCCCATCAAATTTCAGACAATTTGGTTGAAAACTTTTCGAGTTCTTGAGCTATAAATGGCATTGATCTTAATCTTTAACCTTTGACCTGATCGCTCCCGAAATCTCACAATATGGCTCCTGTATATTGACAAATCGTCCCACCAAGTTTCATGCAATATGGTTTAATATTTATGAGTTATAAAGGACCATGACCTTGACCTTTGACCGGGTCACTCCCAAAATTGTACCAGTAGGTCACTGGACATTGACCAATCGTTTCACCAAATTTCAGGCAGTTTGGTTGAACACTTTTTCAGTTATGCGAATAACATGATGTTAAATAAATGAATAAATAAATGCTTGGTAAAATATAACCTTCCGTCAATTTGCGAAGGTAATAACGACTATTTATGTTGAGCATGTTATTGGTAATCTAGTTTTAAAAAAGAGGGACTCGTGTCCAGGGTGGGGAGGGGGGTGCTCGAGTCTGGGGGGGGGGGGTCATATAATTAAATAGGTATAGGTACTAGACTACATATATACATATAATATATATACATAACTTATATAAACAATTCAGTAATTTTCTTTAATTTCATTTTTCTAATGTTATATGTATTCCTATCTAATTTATTCTAATATTATTAAAAGCTGTCCCTCATTCGATTTCATCATTTAATGTAGTTTTTTTGTATCCGCTAGTTGTACTGCACACTTATTGATTATTCAATAACCGGGCATGACGACATATAAATTTGATGTTAAATCAGTAATAAACTACAAAAGTGTCGGACTAATGGGGTGTCGGACTAATAGATAGTAACCATACATTTTGATATTGATAATGCTGTGAAGCCTAATTGCCCATAATCATTGCAGTGTAATAACTTTAAATTAATATCGAAAAATCCTGACCAATGATCAAGGATAAAATTCGGTGTAATTCGGTACTCAGTGTAGTGTCATTCGGTATAATTATGTGTAATTCGGTATAATTTGGTGTAATTCGGTATAATTAGGTATAATAATTCTGTGTAATTCGAATTACACAGAATGTAATTCAGAATAATTCTGTGTAATTCGGTATAATCATGTGTAATTCGGTATTCAGTGTAGTGTAATTCGGTATAATTTGGTGTAATCAGGTGCAATTCGGTATTGATTATTGTGTAATATAGTGTAATTCGGTATTGATTATTGTGTAATATAGTGTAATTCGGTATTGAGTATAGTGTAATTCGGTATTAGTATAGTTTAATTCGGTATAATTTGGTGTAATTCGGTATAATCAGGTATATTTCGGTATTGATTATTGTGTATTATAGTGTAATTCGGTATTGAGTATAGTGTAATTCGGTATAATTCGGTATTGAGTACAGTGTAATTCGGTATAATTCGGTATTGAGTATAGTGTAATTCGGTATAATTTGGTATTGAGTAGCCTATAGTGTAATTCGGTATTCAGTGTAGTGTAATTTGGTATAATCAGGTGTAATTCGGTATTGAGTATAATGTAATTCGGTATAATTCAGTGTAATTCGGTATGCAGTGTACTAGTGTAATTCGGTATAATTTGGTATAATCAGGTGTAATTCGGTATTGATCATTGTGTAATATAGTGTAACTCGGTATAATTCGGTGTAATTCGGTATTGAGTATAGTGTAATTCGGTATAATTGGGTGTAATTCGGTATAATTCGGTATTTAGTGTAACCCGTGTGATATGGTGGGATTGTGTTCCTCACTATTGCCACTCACGCAATAAAGGCTATTTTGGCTCGTAGTGGGCGGGGCTTAGTGCCTCAAGCAGGAATTCCGTAGGTAATGAGTGTACGTGTAAAAGGGCCTTATCGCCCTGATTTCCCCCAAAAAACTAAAACCACTGACTTATTCTATTCAATTTTGGTGGCTTTGAATTAAGACCACCTTTTGCTGATGGATAACCAAGATGGTTATTCCGTTCTGCCTGGAAGCAAAAAAAAAAAAAAAAATTCTGACGATTTACTTAAAACCTAAATCTCAAAAGTTAAAAAAATCAAATTATACTAAAAACTGGAAATTTTCAATATATAAATCAATGTGTTCTCATTATGTTCATAATTTAAACGTATAATGGTTCTTCATAACTCAGAGCCACTTCATAATTAGTGGGCAGTGAGAGTTTTCTGTGATTAAAATCATAGAGAATTTTTGTCATTGAGGGATAATTATGGTATAATTCTTATATGGATGTTACTAATATTTTATACAAAATTGAGGTAATTAAACAAATATTAGGTTAATGTCGTGGGAAATAAATATAACAACTCATTATTGTAAGATATTAAGATATATCATGGTAGTAGTCATTTATGCCTAAATTTAAATCATTAACAAAAATACACATCATTTAAACCTCAAACAATGAAGAAAACACAGTTTATACTCAATATATCCGATTTATTGATAACCTCATCTGATATAGTAAATCTTTGCCTTCCTGATTTACTTTTTCATATATAATACTCCATTATAGGATAATACACAATTATAGGTGGTATCCTATATTTGAGTATCATCCTATAATAATTGTTGGGTATCATCCTATAATGGGCTATACCCTATAATTGGGTATTATCCTATAATAGAGTATCTTATTCTATAATAGAGTATTATCTTATAATACTCTATCTTATTCTAGTGGAGAAGATTGCAATAACCCACTATTGTATTGTAAATTGTAGTTGTAATTTTCATAAAATTACATTAAATTCTGCCAATTCATTATTCACTTCTGCCAACTTGACTTGGAAAAGGTATAGTTATACCTCAAGAACTACGTTCTCTATGATTTAAACAAAGAAAACTACTTCATAACTGAGGTGCATTTCATAATTCAGGTCCTTCATTACTCGGGTGCTTCATAAAAAAAAATTCATAACTCAGGAGTTTTACTGTAGTTCATTGTAAATTATGGAGTTATTTGACGTTTACTTTGAGGTACGTGATTATTGTGAGTATGTATGTACCCTGATAACATTGCACTAACGTCGGTAAACGTTGGCAAAGTAAAGGCAGGATTGGGTTTTGACATGCCAGTGCTATTACACTCTGGACGCATGCAATGAAAACAACATTGAGCGAACGGTTGCCAACAACACTGTCCAAATGAAGGGAAACATTGGTTAACCAATCGAGTGATTTTTCTATTTACCAGTATATTTATTATTCTGGTCTACCGATTCTAATCAGCAGTTTCAGAGAGGTTAGGTGTATACGGTCTCTGCCAACTTTAATCACACCAAATAGCCAATTTAATAGGACTCTCAATTATGTATATTTTTGAAATTGTAGCCGTTTCTGGCAATTTAGTATAAATAGGCCTGTTATCCCTTTATTATTAATTTGACACTTCATTTATTTCCTCCATAAAAATGAGCTTGGCTGCTAGTGTATTCCTATATTTAGTATGCAAAGTTATTTTTTCGTTTGAAATAATTATTCACATTGAAAATTATACTTTTTATTCGATTTTAATTAGAAATACTATTACCTATTTGGTTAAAATCGCGTAACTAAAATAATATAGATTTGAGTTTGAAACTTTGTGTTAGCAACTGTGGTTATTTTTTCTTCTGAATTTCATCTGTGAAATATATTTGTAGGACAGTTACTACATTGTTAGAAGTAACTGTTGTCTTCACGTGTTTTGTATAGCGTAATTTAATTAATACACCCTGTAAACATTACAATGTTGGGCCAACGTTGGCCCAATTCAGAACAAAACTCTGGGCCAACGTTGTCATGCCGGTCTCGGTGTACCTATTGGACCAGCAGAGGCCCGATGTTGGCCCGCCTCACGGATGTCCACCGGCCCTGAACAGTATAAACGACTTATTGGTACCGGCAATACTTAACGTTACCGATGCCTTGCATATCTACGGCCAGTACTATTTTCATATAACAGGTGTATTATTTAGATTACGCTATACAGAACACGTGAAGAAAACAGTTACTTCTAACAATGTCCTAACTGTCCTACGAATACATTTTACAAATCGAAGTTAGGAAAAACATGAGTCAAGACATGAGTACAGTTCCCTAGTCAAACTCAGATCTATATAATTTTACCAACGCTATTTTAACCAAATAATAATATTCTTATTTAAAATTGAATAGAAATTATAACTTTCAAATAATTATTCCAAACGGAAAAATAACTTTTCATACTAAATATGTGAATTAACTAGCGTTCAAGCTCATTTTTATGAATGAAATAAATAAAGTGTTAAATTGATAAATAAATGGATAATAGGCCTATTTATACTTAACTGCCAGAAACGGCTACAATTTCAAAGATATACTCAATTGAGGATATTAATTTGGCTATATGATGTGCTCAAAGTTGGGAGAGATCGTTTGCACCTATTTTCTCTGATTGTCTGGCAATAACTGCTAAATAGAACCTGTAGACCATATAATAAATATACTGATACATCAAAAACTCACTCGATTGGTTAACCAATGTTTCCCTTCCTTAGGCCAGTGCTGTTTGGCAACCGTTGGCTCAATGTCATTTTCATGGCATTGGCCCAGTGTATAATCATTGGCGTGCCAATGGCCGATCTTGCCTTTACTTTGCCAACGTTTACCGACGTTGGCCCGATAGTGCAATGTTATCAGGGACCTCTTATATGAAAATAGTACTGGCTGTAGAAATGCATGACATCGGCAACGTTAAGTATTGCCGGTACTAGAAGTCGTTTATACGTGGTTATATTGTTCTGGGCCGGTGGAGATTCACCGTCGGGTCTTTGCTGGTCCAATACACCGAGACCGGCATTATAACGTTGTCCAAGAGTTTCGTTCTGAATTGGGCCAACATTGTAATGTTTTTTGGGTATCAATTGTACTTGTATGTGAAATAATTCATTAGAAATATGTGAATATTTAAAATCAAACCTATAAGTTTATAACGCCATTTGTTAATTTAGAACTTAGTAAATAAATAGAAAGTACACTAAGTACAATATTAGAACATCCGCGATTAAACGAATGACGTCACAAATAATGTTTCCATTTTTTTAACAAGAACTGTGCTATTATTCAGTTAAATGTGCATTTTCATGGAAATTAACTTAAATAAAATTGTGTTTTTATGACGTTTTACACTCCAATCAATAATAATATTCTACTCAATAGCCTTCAAATACTTCAGTAGAGTAATTAAAGGTGACTGAAGGGTTTAAGACAATTTTGCATTTAACTGATTAAATAAGAATTTTTATTGAAAATTTCATTCGTCAAAATGTGCTCAAAATAACCTTTTACAATAGACAATCAGGTTTATATGTATAAGGGTCATATGAGTGTTTCATTGTAGGTACAACCAGGATATAGTAACATAGGGTATGGTAATCATCTGATCGAATCCATAGTTTGACGTAACCACCGGGTGACTGGAAATGGCGACTCTGACTACACTTTGAAACATGGGAAAACCTACTTAAACTTAGTCACTTCTAAATTTATTTATTTTCTTATCAATTACTAACTAGGCATTGGTTAAATTGTATTTCCATTTTTTTTCCATATTTGTTATTCATAGGAACTACAATTTAGCAGTTAACTAGCACTAGTTTAGGCTTCTAGGTAGCATATTTTCAAGACGCTATTTTTTATAGATGATTTAAAGAAATGAACAATAAAAACACACCTGAATTATATCTATAAATTTATATTCAACTTCAATGTTCAATCGCCATTTTCGCTTTTCTTTTGCACGAAACCCTTATAAAATGACTTCAAACTACTCGATATTAACATGCAAATATGAGGAATTATGAGCCGCTCGGTCACAAACAAGGAATGTGTTGTTGTGGTGACGTCATATTTTTGTGTCGTCTACTAAGTACTATACCCGTTTATTTTCCTGTACCCTGGGTACAACCGTACAATAGCCCCAGTAAACATAACAATGTTGGCCCAATTCAGAACGAAACTATGGGCCAACGCTGCCATGCCGGGCTCGGTGTATTGGGCCAACAAAGGCCCGAAGTTGGCCCACCTTAAGGCCCATCCACACCTTCACTCACGAGCGTCCACACCTTCACTCATGCCTCAAGAAATCACTGCATGCGTGCGTTCATGCCCGTAATTTCTGGTGCACACGCATGCTTTTTGCTATCGCTCCCAGAGCGATAGCATGCGTGCGGAATCATCATTCATGCTTGCAGTCACGACGGCAGGATGGATTTGGACGGCGCTCCACTTGTAATATAACAATATAATTTATTTTTCGAATATTATGGTGTACTATAATTGTTATTTTAATATTTTGTTTATATTATTAACTCAGAAGAAAGTCGATCTTTATAATTAGTGATATTGTTCAGTCGTTAAACCCTTACTAAACTAAAAACCCTTTTATAATTAAAAATGGTTTTAATTTCATACCACTTCATCAGTAGTAAATTAGTATGCTATATTGCCTACACGGACAAATACATTTTCTTCATGTATTGAGCATGCAATTGTTTAATTTATATAAAGAATCAATCTTAAGAAATTTGATAAAACAATTCATAATTGTTATTAGATAATTAAATTTACCCTGGAAATCAAGCAAATGAGTCTAAATTACTTTAATATATGGTTTACTGTATCATCTTCAATAGACCTGTCAATTTGTGATATTAATTATATCGTTGTAGGTAATACCAATAATATTCACAGTAGGTAAATAGGTGTGGACGCGCCGCACTAGTTTGCGTGGAATCATGAACGCGGTCATGAGCGCAAAAGTACGTTCATGAGTGATAGGTGTGGACGGGCCTTTACGGATGTCCACCGGCCCTGAACAGTATAACCACGTATAAACGACTTATTGGCACTGGCAATACTTAAAGTTGCCGATGCCATGCGTCTACGGCCAGTACTATTTTCATATAACAGATGTTTTAATTAGATTACGATATACAGAACACGTGAAGACAGCAGTTACTTCTAACAATGTAGTAACTGTCCTACAAATACATTTTACAGATCGAAGTTAGGAAAAACAATTTAACAGTTTCCAATTCAAACTCCAATCTATATAATTTTACACTATGCTATTTTAACCAATTAATAATATTTCTTTTTGAAATTAAATGGGGAGTACAATTTTCAATTTGAATAATTATTTCGAACGAAAAAATAACTTTTCATACTAAATATATGAATTAACTAGCGTCCAAGCTCATTTTTATGAATGAAATAAATAAAGTGTTAAATTAATAATTGAACGGATAACAGGCTTATTTATACTAAATTGCCAGAAACGGCTACAATTTCAAAAACAAATTTAATTGAGGATATTAAATAGGTTACTTGGTGTGATTGAAGTTGGGATAGATCATTTGCACCTACTTTCTCTGATTGTCTGGCGACAACTGCTAAACAGAACCGGTAGACCAGTATAATAAATATACTGATACATCAAAAACTCACTGGATTGGTTACCCAATGTTTTCCTTCATTGGGTCTGTGCTGTTTGGCAACTGCTGGCCCAATGTCGTTTTCATTGCATTGACCCAGTGTTTAATAGCATTGGCGTGCCAATGCCCGATTCTGCCTTTACTTTGCCAACGTTTACCGACGTAGGCCAGATAGTGCAATGTCATCAGGGAGGTTAAGTGCCAAACTACCAACTTACATTTTTCAACTTTAAGTTTGCCAATAAGCCAATTTATAAGTACAAAGCTGCCAACCTGGTACCTATACAAATATAGGTATTTGAAAAAATAGATTTTAACAAATTACATTCAATCTAGGATAAATTACGAATTATCGGTCAGTAGGTTTCACGGATACCAATTAAAATAAAATTACAATTATTATATCGTTTTTTTCTGATATGAACGATAATGTGATACTGACCGATAATTCGTAATTTACCCTAGGTACCTTTGGAGAGAAAAAAAATGCATTCATAATTTTTTCGTTCAATAGTAATGAACGAAAACATGAATGGCATCGGCAACGTTAGGTATTACCGGTACCTACGTGGTTACACTGTTCTGGGCCGGTTGACATCCGTGAGGTGGGCCAACGTCGGCCCTTTGTTGACCCAATACACCGAGACAGACATGACAACGTTAGCCCAGAGTTTAGTTCTGAATTGGGCCAACGTTGGCCCAACATTATAATGTTTACTGGGGTGTAACAAGGCCTTAAGGTGAGTGAGATGGGTGATGGAAGGTAGGGCTCTACGGAAGGTGCATGAGAAGAGGTGACTTGAGTGAATCGAGCTGGTGGCGATAAGAAGCCAGCACCGGCGAATTAATTCCAATTCCAGCTAATAATATAAGTTAATCGCTTTATTTACCAAAGCTATATAACATCTAAATTATTCGTAAAAGCACTTCTTAATTCGATTTACATTATTTAATGTAACCAATAGGTCCAATAATCTAATAGCATGGTCTTCCAAACTAAACATGGTCGTTCAAGCTTAAAGGGCAGTAAATTAAACTTTCCCAAAATTGGTCCCAAATCTATTCCGAACAAATATTTATTTAATATAAGTTAATTAGATTAGCGTTTAATTCGGTACGATTTGATTTTACAGGTATACTCTCATTTACACCACAAGTACGATACAAAATAGTTTTAGTTCAAACTTCAGTGACACATCTGTCGTTGGGAGTGATACATGTGTTAGTGCTGTGGTGAGTGAAGCTGGCAGACCTTATAGTTCCGATGTGATATTATGATCTTCTGAAATTAAATAAATTTCATCCAAAAGTCTCTGATGCGATCAATTATATTTATTCCGACGAAGAAATAGTGATTGAATAAAAAATAAAGGAGAAGTCAAGTATTCGATCTGAGACTTCACTGAGAAAAAATTGCGAGTCAGCCTGACTCATCGCTTGAGTCAAGGCTGGCAAAACTGAGAACTCAAATTTTCAGTCAATTTGACTCGTAATTTTTTTCACAGTGTATAGTATTTCTTATAAGCTTTTTTAAGACGGACTTATTAAAATATTTGAATAGGCATATGAATAAAAAAAATATGTAATCTTTACTATGTACCCTCTATCACTGTTATAATTATGTTGAATAATATTTCAACTACAGAAAAAGTAAATTACGTTTGTGTGCCGGATGTGAATATAGCGTTGGTGTTGGTCTTATCTATCACCCTATAAACTAATACACAGAGTGTCTTTGTCAGTTGGTTGGTTGTTTGCAAGAAAAATGTCACGCTTAACATATGAAAAATTATTTACATCAAAAATTTATTCACATGAAAAATTTATTTACATGAAAAATTTATTTTTATTTACATAAAAAATTTATTTTCGAGAAAAATGTATTTAATGATAAATATATCTACACGGAAAAATTTATTTACATGAACAATTTATTCTTATTTACATGAAAATTTATTTACATGGAAAATTTATTTACATGAAAAATTTATGTACATGAAAAATTTATTTACATGAAAAATTTATTTTTATTTACATGAAAAATTTATTTACATGAAAAATTTTACACATGAAAAATTAATTTTTATTTACATGAAAAATTCATTTTTATTTACATGAAAAATTTATTTACGAGAAAAATTTATTTAAGAGAAAAATTTATTTACGAGAAAAATTTATTTACGAGAAAATTTATTTACGAGAAAAATATATGTACACGAAAAATATATTTACACGGAAAAATGTATTTACATGAAAAATTTAAATATATTTATATTTCATTTATTTATAATTTTTTATTTTACTTTGAAAAACCCATTAATTTTTATGGGAATTACACTAGTACTACAATAAGAGCTGTGTCCATCTATCTGTCCGTGTGTCACACATTCATTAAAGCCCCGTCCAGACGGTCAAATTTTTTTTAGAGAAGTGACAAACTTTATGACAAACTAAATGACAAACTTATCGTCAGTTTTCAAGGAGTGTCTACACGGTCAAATTTTCTCGCCAAAAGTTTGAGGTTCACTGGCGTCAGTTTCGTCAAAATTAATGTAATATATCGTGAAAATAAAAATTATATAACTTGGTATGTATATTTTTTTAAATTTAGAACAGTAAGAAACCAGAAAAAATAATTTGTTTTTAATGACAAAATATCGTCTTGAAAAGGATAGTCAAAAATAGATCATAGAAAACAATTCACAACGTAGGTAGCCTACCTATAACTTAGATCTAGGTTACAACCAAGTATTAAAGAGTCTGTCGTCAGCCATTGTAACTAGATAGATACTAAGTTTGAAAAAAATGAGGTTTTTGTAGGTGTACCTAGCTGTAATAAACTAAAATGACGCGCAAATAAAAAAATATTATTGCCGGAAAGTAGTTTGTACTTCAAACTTTATCGTCAGCAAATAGTTTGACAAACTTTTTGCTGACGATATCCAACATGTTGGAATAAAAAAAACTGATGAAAAGTTTGACGGTTTGCTGACGCTAGGAAGTTATCGTCATTTAGTTTGTCATTAAGTTTGTCACTTCTCTGAAAAATTTGACCGTCTGGACGGGGCTTAAGAAATACATATTAAAAGGAAAAACAAATCATTTGTAGAGGTATCATGACTACGGGCTATGATAATCTTGACACTAATTATTATTAAAAAAATATTTTGGCTTTTGAGAGACAATATTTTTGTTTAATCAGAATATGTTAATCCATAATACATTCTTGCATTCAAAAATAATTTGAATTCAACAACAGGTACTGTACTAGTTAATTATAATATTTAACCAACGAATTGAGAGTCTCATGGATACGAAAGTATTGTATTTCAAAAGTTATCTGATGGAAGTGGTATTTCTATGATTTCCTGAATGCTTTATGTCATTAGATATTTTAAAAGGTAGGTATAATATTTTAAAATCAATCAAACATGCTCTCCTACTTTTCCTTCAATATAATAATATAAAAAAAATATTTTAAACTTTTAAATCATAGATATTCAGTCATATCGAAATATTTTGACAAGTTATATATATACTAGCTAAGAATAGATCACTGGTTAATATACAGGTATTACATTTTTAAAGTCCATATATTGATTTCTGGTTCAATATTTCATATGATATCAAACAGGTGCATCTAAACCTCTATTTTTGCGGACATGGAAAACGGAAGGAGGTATAGAAAGCCTTATTTTTATAGTTCACAAGTGTTCGTGGTAGTGAATAGCTTTGGTCGAGTTTATGGGGTTGTATCACAGCTTATCTAGATAATAAATGATATACATTGAAAATGTTATCAATGTCTATTTTTATCCAAATAATTGTCGGCTCGAAAGTGTTTATGATTCCCAATAGGTGCCACAAAATCATTTATAAATGGTGTTCAATATTGAAGAGGTTAGGATTATTTTAATTCGAAGAAAATCTCATGAAACTTTCGTTGCCTCATTAATTACCTTTGCAAATTTGCGTCAGGTTATATTATACCCAGCATTTATTTTTTTGGATCAAGTGTAGTTTAAGGACCCCAGCTCAATCTGGGGTCCTTACACACAGAGAAAGGATTAGTTGAATCAAATCAAATTTGATTTGTTTTGACTCATATGAATGGGTTATTTTTGCGCCTACCTACGTGGTGAGTTGCAGGTACTACTTAAAAGTAGTTAAATTGACGTGGGTTAAAACAAAACAGTCGTTTTGACTCACTCCTAAACTTAAAAAAAGTTGCGCCAACTTGCATAGTAAGTTAATTTATACACCAGATATACATGTATTGGATTAACTGTCGTTGTGAGTTCCTACAATACACTCCGTCATAGTTGTTTCAACATGCTTTAAAATTCTCAAAAACGTAACTTTTAACTCTCATAGTAAGTTGATTAAATCTATAAAATGAATTGAATTAACTAATGTTTGATGACACACCACATCATAGTTGTTTTAACACACGTGAAAACGTGAATATAGTCCAACCAACTCACGTAATAAATTGATTCAAAGCATAAATTGATGACCCATTAGATATGAGTAAACTTTTTCTCTGTGATAAACTACACTTGGGTTAACACTGGGGTCCTTAAACTACACTTGGGTTATAGTTTGAAAAATTTGGGGGTCCTTAAAGTATCCTTATTTTCTTATAACGATTTAATTTAATCATAATGATTATTATATTTTCATATGTTAGTTATGATTTCCTTATATTGGGTAACATTTTTTATTATTTCCCAATATTGCTATCATTTTGACTAGATAGTTGACTTTGCTTCATCCGTTCAATGGCCGATAGTGGATCTTCACCAAGTAGAGGTAGAATTTCTGTTCGGAATGTTGCTCTGTCCATTTTTTGTTGTTGTTGCTCTGAACACCGTAGTAGAAGAATTATTTTGATTTGATTGCAGTCAAAACATGCAGAATGCCGTAGCGTAGATACATTCAAAAACTCACTGGGGTCCTTAAACTACACTTGGGGTATAGTTTGAAAATTTTGGGTCCTTAAACTACACTTGATCCATTTTTAAATTTTTTTATTATCTTGTTATTCTCATAACAAAAAAAAATTTCAACCAAATTGCCTGAAATTGCTACCGGCAGGTGAAACCTGCCGGTAGAATTTTAGGAGAGACCTGGACAAAGGTCAAGGTCATGGCCATTTATTTATCAAGAAGTATTGCAACATATTGCATGAAACTTGGTGGGACGATTGGTCAATCAATATACAGGAACCATTTTGTTATAATTTTGGAGCGATCGGGTTAAAGGTTAAAGATCAAGGTCACGGCCATTTATAAATCAATAACTCAAAAAGTATTCAACCAAATTGTCTGAAATTTGATGGGACAATTGGTCAACATCCAGGAACCATCTGGTAGAATTTTGGGAGATATCCGGTCAAAGGTCAAGGTCGTTTATAACTTAATAATTCAAAAAGCCATATTGCATGAAACTTGGTGGTACGATTGGCTATTATCCAGTTACCAGTTTATTAGATTTTGGCAGAGAACTGGTCAAAGTGGCGGCGAAGGTATGCACTCTACCAAGTACACGTTATCTAGTTTTATATATTTTGGAAGCTTGGAAAATAGAATCAAATGAAAATTTCAATTTATAAGAAAATCCAATTTAAAAACAAATGCAATTTATAACAAATGCAATTTATATAACAAATTCAATTTATTTTGTAAGAATTGGGTTTAGATTCATGGGGAATGTTTAAATAGCGGGTCCTGCTAAACACAGCCCGGAGCCGCCTGGAGCTACCCAGGGACAAAATTCTACCGCCTGAGCACATTATATCGTACAGTTGGTTATGATTGACCTTTGTACGAATTTTGGAGACGAAAAAAAGATTCGTTAATGAGTAAAATCGTTTAATATGTGACATCATTATGTCTTACTTTTTCAGCACCGCCCGGAGCCTTGCGGAACCGCCCGGAGCTACCCAGGGACAAAATTCTACCGCACGAGCACATTATATCGTACAATTGGTTATGATTGACCTTTGTACGAATTTTTGAGACAAAAAATGATTCGTTAATGAGTAAAATCATTTAATATGTGACATCATTATGTCTTACTTTTTCAGCACCGCCCGGAGCCTTGCGGAACCGCCCGGAGCTACCCAGGGACAAAATTCCACCACCCGAGCACATTATATCGTACAATTGGTTATGATTGACCTTTGTACGAATTTTGGAGACGAAAAAATGATTCGTTAATGAGTAAAATCGTTTAATATGTGACATCATTATGTCTTACTTTTTCAGCACCGCCCGGAGCCTTGCAGAACCGCCCGGAGATACCCAGGGACAAAATTCTACTGCACGAGCACATTATATCATACAATAGAATCGTACATAGAAAATATACGGGGTTCAGCTATGCGTGGAATAGATTAAATATCCCTTCCAAGATATATTAGCTTCGAATAGTACTGATTATAATTATTATTGATTGAATTGAGTTCGTATATGTATAGATAAAATATAAGCAATATGATGAAGGTAATAAGTCAATTATAATTATTATCGTGTGAAATAAATTATAATGAACACTAATTAATCATTATATTGTAATTGTTAATGTAATTAGCTGAAAATATAGAAAGTTGACATATATACTTATACTGTGCCCAATTATGGGTGTGATGAAACTGAAGATATTGTGATTAAGTAAATAGCAGGCTAGCAGCAATGTTCAAAGTTCAGTCCATCCTGTTAGTAGTCAGTCGTGAATAGGGTAGAAATGTGCGATATATCGAACGTACACTCATGTTTTACAAAGCTAATGAAATACTGACAAATGATAAGATTCCTAGATCTGTAAAGCAATAATATGTTACAAAAAGATAAAAAGCAGTTCCCAATTAGAAGGAAAATAAATGTTATGATAGTTAATGACGTACCATCAGTTAATTTGCAGTGTCCGGTACCGCCCGGTAGCATCAAGCTAGTTTCATCCGGTATCTCCTGGTAGGATCTAACAGCGTCTGGTACCACTTGGTAGAATCTGGTACAGTGTATTATATATCTGATAATTTATAGAAACATAATCAATATTTAATTAGGGAGTGCATTTTAGTAATTGATTGGCGGGTTATCTCTTATTTATTTATTATTAGTTTTTCATATCTGACTCCATTTTACTTTATCTCCATTTAATTACATTTTGGCTAAACTGATAATTGCTTGGATTGAAATGAAATTACGAGTTAGATAATCAAGACATTTATTCAAATAAATCACATCACCTGGTAATTAGCATATGAGAGTGGACTTCGGATTCTCTTGAGGATGTTCGTCAGCTAGCTTCGTGTAGTAAAAGATAGCGCACACAAATATTGTGCAGGAGTCACGAGGAAAGTTAGTTCCAAGAAGATTGCGTGACTGTAGGTAGAGCAGCGTGGGTATCTTTAACTCGGAGTTAGGACGAAGGCTGGAGTTCCACAGTTATACTAGATGAGTGAGAATTCGGTATGATATCCAATCGTGTGGAGATGCGAAGGTTTTCTAGTATGATGTTTATTACTGGAAGCAGTAGTGTAAATAGCATCAACATTCAACAGGTGTTTGACCCAGAAGCAGTAGGTAGTTGCTGTGATTGCAATAGCAGCAGATTAGTAGTAATGAAATCAGTATTCATCAACGCAGAAGCCAGATGTATTCTAACCAGTAGCAATCAGAAAGACTGAAACCCCCTGAAAGAGATAGTTTGGAATAATTGGGGTTCGATACATCTTAGCTAATAAAACACAGATAATGATAATTTAAATGAATTGCCTAATTATCATTCGTTATGAATTCAATTGAGCTACTACTCAGATGAATAGAATTACTATTGAAGTATTAATTAAATAATTAGAAATGAAATAGAACTTCTGTTTATTATGATTTTAGGCATGGAAGCAAAATGACGTAGTCTCTGTTAAAACTAGTTTTCTATAATATAGAAAACGAGACGGCAGAGTGAATGGGTCACTGTTCTAGAATTCATTAAAACCTGATACGTACGTCGGTTGGATGTTGAATAGGTTATCAAGAAAGGTTATATATATAAGGGAATATATATTTGATATTTACTAATAATATTATTAAGATATGAGAAATGAATAATTAGTACTGATATTGAATATTACTTAGAATATATCCTAAATAATATATTAATAAAATAACTACTGATATGAGATAAGGAGAAATAATGTTATTAATTTATTATTAATATTACATGCAGAGAAGTGATAAATAAAGATAGGAAAATATTTACCCTTAGTATCAGTAAAAGAATATATAGGGGGGGGGGGGTTGAAGCTGTTGTCACATTGTCTTTTAATTCAGATAATATATATTATTATTAAATAATCCTGTAAATATATGTAATTAGTCTTTGTATATATTGTAATGGCAATATATACCCTAAATAATCACTCAGTTGTGTGTTACAAGGCACAATAGTAATACGCAGTTAGGGATTGGTACTTTATATAAGAGACGTAAATTGACCGTGTCCGAATATCTAGAGATCACCGAGGTAAATGAGGCGGAAAGATGCTAACATCTTGATAGGCTTAAAAGAGGGTAATTGGCAACATGAATGTTTGATATAACATTCTAAACAAAATGTTGAAATAGTGATGCATTTCTATTAGAGAAATGTTGTTATTAACAATTGTAATTATCTTACTACGTTTTGAATATTATAAGAGAATTTAAATGCGTACTATTCTCAACTTTAAATTGGAACATTATGGTGATATATTTGGCATCTTAGAGGGTAAGATATGCGCAGCGTCTTAGAACAAAGGGCTTGTATTCGCGGGTAAAGAAATATGCGCACTTTGATGCCATAGGTAAATAATATATATTAGTTTGTAATATTTGAAATATATAATATATCATATTTTATACAATCTGTGTGATATAAATGTTTCGTTATACATATCAGTTATCTTGATTACAATTGTAATTTATATATATATTTGTATACTCGTTAATTGTATAAATAATGTGTCAGAAATGCTAAATATGTAGTTAAGTATGAAATATGTATGTTAATATATGTGTAGTGGAATAAGGTGATCACTACAGCATTATGGCAGCACTGGACGTCATTAGATGCTACCGGATGGTGCCGGACGCTATTAGATGCTTCCGGAGGACTGCATGCTGCTAGATAATACCGGGTACTACCGGAGGCTACTACTACTAGATGCTACCAGGTGGTACTTGAAGCTAACGGACGCTGCCTTACGGTATCGGAAGCTTCAAGTACCTGTATATATATATGTACTCAATTAATAACTAATCTTAAATTTGAATAAGTTATTTCTTTCATTTTATTTATAATATTAATTAGTATGACGAAATCTCTCATCCGATTTCATCATTTACTGTAGTGTTTTGTATCCGCTAGTTTGATGTACTCCAAACCTTGTGATTTTTAATGACCTGGCAGGGGGAATGGAGTGTCGGACTTATATGGTGTCGGATCAATGGGGTGTTGGACTAATGGGGCGTCGAAATAATATTAATGAGGCGTTGTACTAATGAATGATAACTAATATAATGTACCCAGGCGGTAAATTTTCGTCTTCGGGCGGTTATGAAAATTAAGACATAATAATGTCACTTATAAAACGATTTTACTCATTAACGAATCTTTTTTTCGTCTCCAAAATTCGTACGAAGGTCAATCATAACCAATTGTACGATATAATGTGCTCGGGCAGTAGAATTTTGTTCCTGGGTAGCTCCGGACGGTCCCGCGATGCTCCGGGCGGTGCTGAAAAAGTAAGACATAATGATGTCACTTATGAAACGATTTTACTCATTAACAAATCGGTTTTTCGTCTCCAAAATTCGTACGAAGGTTAATCATAACCAATTGTACGATATAATGTGCTCGTGCGGTAGAATTTTGTCCCTGGGTAGCTCCGGGCGGTTCCGCAAGGCTCCGGGCGGTGCTGAAAAAGTAAGACATAATGATGTCACTTATGAAACGATTTTACTCATTAACGAATCGTTTTTTCGTCTCCAAAATTCGTACGAATGTCAATCATAACCAACTGTTCGATATAATGTGCTCGGGCGGTAGAATTTTGTCCCTGGGTAGCTCCGGGCGGTTCCGCGAGGCTCCGGGCGGTGCTGAAAAAGTAAGACATAATGATGTCACATATTAAACGATTTTACTCATTAACGAATCATTTTTTCGTCTCCAAAATTCGTACAAATGTCAATCATAACCAATTGTACGATATAATGTGCTCGGGCAGTAGAATTTTGTCCCTGGGTAGCTCCGGGCGGTCCCGCGAGGCTCCGGGCGGTGCTGAAAAAGTAAGACATGATGATGTCACTTGTGAAACGATTTTACTCATTAACGAATCATTTTTTCGTCTCCAAAATTCGTACGAAGGTCAATCATAACCAACTGTACGATATAATGTGCTCGGGCGGTAGAACTTTATCCCTGGGTAGCTCCGGGCGGTTCCGCAAGGCTCCGGGCGGTGCTGAAAATGTAAGACATAATGATGTCACTTATGAAACGATTTTACTCATTAACGAATCGTTTTTCGTCTCCAAAATTCGTACGAAGGTCAATCATAACCAATTGTACGATATAATGTGCTTGGGCGGTAGAATTTTGTCCCCGGGCAGTTCCGGGCGGTCCCGCGAGGCTCCGGGCGGTGCTGAAAAAGTAAGACATAATGATGTCACTTATGAAACGATTTTACTCATTAACGAATCGTTTTTTCGTCTCCAAAATTCGTACGAAGGTCAATCATAACCAATTGTACGATATAATGTGCTCTGGCGGTAGAATTTTGTCCCCGGGCAGCTCCGGGCGGTCCCGCGAGGCTCCGGGCGGTTCCGGGCGGTGTTTAGCAGGATCGTAAATAGCGGTGCATGCTATACCCTACTTTTTTTGTTTGATATATGGATTAATTTATTGCAGACACATAGAAAATTCGTGAATGATATGAATAAATTTTTATCCTAATGATCGCTACAAAACAAAGAAATGATTAATAATTTCAATTGAAGGGGTAGAGATCCTAGATCTCCTTCAGGGGAAATTAAATTTATTGCATTATATTTTTATGGAACTATAAGGTCTAGCTAGGATCATCAATCTGGAAATCGCTTAAAATTTGTTCAGTATTTATGTTCAGTATTTAGAGAAAAAGATCAGCTTTGCTTTCAAGAAACTATTCGCGTGTAAGGGGTCACCATGAACTAAAATAAAAGACTACCAACAAACAATCTAAACCTCTAAATGGCAAGGATATAAATATCATTTAGAAAGATAGAATATATTTATTAGAATGCTACATAATTGTGGTAGCATGTTATTGTTAAAGTAATTCCCCCAAATGAAGCAGATCTCTCAGCGTTACTGCTCTATCCCCGTGATGACTGAGATACCTGAAATTTAAGAAAGGAATTCAAATATCCAGTCATTTAATAATTTATATACCGCACAGGATTTACAATCCTAGCCTTTTAAATATTGGCTTTAACTTTTAAATAATAAAAAAAAGTAATGTACAATCATAATTCCCTTATAATAATCGAGAATCCAATTCTATTATATACTAATTTTAATCAGATTTTAATTATGTTTAATGAGATTAATTTAGAGGGTTAAAGAGTTCTTAATATCTTTATGGATGAAGAAAAGTAAAGAAAATGAATCCTTAACACTTACATCGTTTGATATTGTAGGTCCTGCACGGAAAACACTTCCAGAGTGCTATCTCAGTAGTTGGTCAGTTTTAGGGTTTCACCAGTGGTCAGTTCATCGCTCCTCGGGCATGACATCTTTCTCACTCCATGTTCAAAATATGGGTCTCCATTAGAGGTCTAATATCGCAATCGTTAGTCAAAGTTCCGCATTCAAATATAGTGGATTAAACCCTAGCTAGGTAAGCACTTAGATGAGCTGAAGATTAGGAATGACATATGGAGACTGATAGCTGTTTGAATGTTCACAGTAGGAGGAGGAGATGACAACTGACTTTTAGCCCCAAACATTCCACAATCACAGGTGCGAAATAAGATGTTGCCAGATTTCTGCAGGTAAAACAGGGGAAAACAGAGGACGGCGAATCCACTCATTGCTCGATAACTCATTGTAATGGTCAAGGATTCATATGAATTAATATTGAAATCAAGCAAGAATGGATTCGCGGTCAGTTAAGGAATTATAATATACATATGTTTTTAAAGTCATTGATGCTCAGTGTGCCCCAAAAGTAATTGTATTACTCTTTATTAATTTGTATTCAGTAAAGAGTTAACTCATCAATTTGTATTACTCTTTATTAAAAAAATACATTATTGTATTTTTTCAAACAAATTTCATATTTTTTTACTATAAAAGACGATTCCAGGACAAAAACCCCCCGAGCAAAAAAAAACCCCGCGGTCAAAAACCCCTTGTGCAAAATACCCCTCGGACAAAAAAAAACCGTGTAATAAACTCCACGGTTAAATACCCCACGGAAAAAAAACAAGTAAAAAATCCCCGGTAAAAAAGAAACCAGTTTATAGAAATAGCCTTGTTCATTTTTATTAATGTATTTAATATTATTCAATGCAAACCAATAACTATTACTCTTTCACTGAAAATATGACAATATTTCGCAAAATAAGGTATACCTATTCTATAGTAAAACTAGATTATGTGCACTCGGTAGAGCGTATATCTTCACCACCGCTTTGACCCGTTTTCTCCCAAAATTTAATAAACTGGTAACTGGATAATAACCAATCGTCCCACTCAGTTTCATGCAATATGGTTCAATGCTTTTTGAGTTATTGAGTTATAAATGACCTTGACCATGACCTTTGACCGGATCACTCCCAAAATTCTACCAGATGGTTCCTGAACATTGACCAATCGTCCCACCAAGTTTCATGCAATATGGTTCAATACTTTTCGAGTTATAAATGACCATGACCTTGACCTATGACCGGGTCGTTCCCAAAATTCTACCAGCAGGTCACTGGACAAGGACCAATCGTTTCAAAAAAATGCAGGCAATTTTGTTGAACACTTTTTCAGTTAAGCGAATAACAAGAAGATAAATAAATAAATAAATGCCGGGTAAAATATGACCCTTCCGCACTCTGCGAAGGTAAAAAATATACATTTTTTCACTATCAAACCTGGCCGCGGGAGGGGAGGGGAGGGGGGGTCATCAAATGATTACGAAAAGTATCAATAATTTTAGTTATACTGAACAAATTGTATGACAAATTGTAGTACAAGCCACCCCCCTCCCCCGTGCATTGTAAGATAATCTAATAATCTTACAGCAATAGCTTTTTCTCTGTGTAACTTGCCATAAGTTGGCCCAATACAACTCCCTGTTCCACATCAGCTAACATTATCTTATAAATTCATTTTATATTTTAATTCATTTTAATTTTTGTTTCATTTTATTATTGCAATATCCCAGGTAGCAATGATTTTCGGGACAGTGTTGTCCCAATATTGTCCCAACGCTGCCAATGTTGTCCCAACGCTGCCAATGTTGTACCAATATTGGCCCAATAAAAATTGCTACCGAGGATCTATCATAATATGCCATAAATTAAGTAGTCACTATATAGTGACTACCCCTATTAATCGGACTGACATAAGAAATATTAGTAGATGGCACTTCAGCAACTTGTTATCACATTAAGGTGGCCCAACCCGAGTGGTAGAGTATAAATTGCTCGAAAACAATTGTTCTAAAACAACGTTCGAATGAACAATTGCTCATAACCAGAGATTTTTCATATTATACTGGAGACAGCAAGCTGTTCAGTGATACCAGGACGGTCTTAAAATGGATCTTGCAACTAATGGTTCTTCAGTGGCCAGAGTGACGCAATAGGAGAGGTATGTGACACAGCGATGATATAATTTGCGATGATGATTAATTGTATTAATATTGTATTAAATTTATTGGGGACAATTCTAAAGGTTTTCAAACACATAATTTTTTTTTTCAAGCATTTTTTTTTCAAGCATTCAGTAGCATTTTTTCATTTCAATGTGGTATCATGATTACAAAAGAGAGCGATAAAAATTATCCAAATCGAACATTTTATGATGAGATAAATGATCTTAAAAATGCTACTGAACATATTTCAAGAATATCTTTTGTAACTATACAACCACATGTTGAGAGGAAAAGCGTCCTCCCAAGTAAATATTATAGACGTAATTTTATACACAGCAGTCTCGTGACCCCAAAATTGGTGTCTGGAAAACTGCCAGGCGGAAAACTGCCGAAGCGGAAAACTGCCAGGCGGAAAACTGCCAGTCACTTATTGGCAATACATGTATATTTTTTGACTTTCTGAAATATTCTTTAGTTATAAACACATTTTAATTTATTAAAAACGGCGTTAGTCTTTCTTCAAGAGGTTACGGGGACATTCATTTTTACAGTAATAACTACATAGATATTGGAATACTTAAATAATATTAAAAGAAAAATAATATCTCAACTAATCTACATTATTAAACACTCAGTAAACCAAATAATTACTATTTTTAATTTATTTTCAAAGTTGCGTAAATTTTAAAAACATGTTCAGTTACGTTTATAGTCTCTTGTTCTTAATTTCCTATTGACGTCAGCAATATAGCCTTTGGTTCCAAGGCAAATGTTAAACCCTGTGTACTGATTTGTGAATACTAGATAATTAGATATTCTCACAATAATATGATTTTAAATTATACAATAAATTAAGTGAGTGTTATATCAACTTATATGTACATATGTTAAATAGTTATTACATTTACATTTTTATTCTCCATGTCATTTACACAACCCATTCATTTTAACAATTTTCATTTTTTTATAAAAAGTATTATTAATTAATATTCAATCAATTCGATCGAGTGAAATTGTCAGAGAATTAGGTAAGTAATAGCAGTTTAATAATCATTGATGTTGGGTTGCAAATTCTAAATATTTCACGAACATCGATCTCAGTTTTTTATTGTAAGTACAAGTGAATAATAAGCTTCCCTTCAAACAATTCTATGTGTATACCATGTGGCACTTACACATTTAAATCATGTGTATACCGTGCATATTATTGGAAATGGATACCATATTTATTACATGTTGTTTTACGTGGTAATATGGTAAATTATATGTGGTTACCATATGTTATAAGCATGGCATTAAACATGTAGCTATGAATGTGGTAATTAACACTTGGTAAACACCTGTTATAAGTATGGTAATTTACATGTGGATATGATGTGGTGTATACAATCTCTATTTGATGTATTTTTATGATATGGTTTTAAAATGGCATCACCACATGTTAATTATGTGTTTTTATGATGGTTAGATTGGTTCAGTGTGGATAACATATATTCATACTCCATTGCCACATTAAAACCATTAAACCACATGGTAAATATGTGTATGCAATAGGGAATGGTTTGCAGGGTTGAAGACTTGTTCAATTCTCAAATTATAAACACAAAACGAAATAATTAGACACTAAACCCGTTTTGAACTGATAATGTAAAGACGCGTTGTGCAAACAATGAAATTGTACTCTGTCCCTAATAGAATTATTCCTTTGTTTCTTCTCTTAGTGTTTTTTAAGAAAAGTTATATTTTCAATTTCTATAATATAATTGATTAATTTCTGTAATATTTATTTAATTATGTATTTTTTATATATTTCTAATCAATTTGTGTACATTTATAACTATTATTTTTATTTTGTAAAAATGAATATCCCTTTAACTCCTTAACGAAAGGCGAACGGCTTTTTTCTATATGAAATTTCATTATTGACTAAACTGATTAAATTACCAATAAGTGACTGGCAGATTTCCGCCTGGCAGTTTTCCGCTTCGGCAGTTTTCCGCCTGGAAGTTTTCCGCCTGGCAGTTTTCCGTGTACCCCAAAATTAGTTGCACCCAAAGCGTCCTCCCAAAATGAGTTAAAATGTTAGCCACTGCCTCACCACTTGCTCAAAACACAATTCATCGAAAAACAATTGCTCGAATGAACATTTGATCGAATGAGCAATTGCTCGAATGATCATTCACTGAGATAATAAAGAATAAGAACTTTATGATTAACTGACTTTCGACAGTTTATCGAATGAACAAATACTGGTCGAATGATAAATTGGTCCAATATTAAAATTTCGAATAATAACCATTGTAGACAAATATTTTTCATTTTCTATTTTTCATCTTATTCTCATCAAATGTATTGTGTATGTATGTTATCCCAGCAGTGAAAAAAAGGCTGATGGTATCCTGCTAAAGTTCTTGCATTTAAAATTATGCTCTTATTTTAGCAGGGGACTGAGCTATGTTGTGTTAGAAAAAATGTTGGTAAAAAACGGAGGTGTCAAGGGGTCCGTTAAAATCAATTGGCGCTAAACTTTTTTCAATGAGCAATTTTTTAAAGGCGGCGTTAAGAAACGCAAATGTGAAGGGGCCTAAAGATCATATTACATGTACCGGCTTCCTACGTCCAATTTGGCTTACGGCGCTAGCATACGTCCAAACCGGAGCGTGAAATAACAAATCCGCCAGAGGAACACTCACCCACGGCCGGCCGGATGAACTTTCACCAGGACTATAATCCGCCGTACGCCAGCCGAGGCCGTAGCTCATAATAGCTCATCGTATTGACAGAAGCTCTTTTTTCTAAGATAAATCTTTGAATTCAAAGATTTATCAGAAGTTCAGAACCAGACTGCACCGGCTTCATACGGCCGTTCAAATTCGTGTAATAGCTCTAGGCGTCGTCCAAAATTTTCCTTTGGTGTCTCAGTCCAGATTGGCCGGTACGTGTAATAGGGGCTTTATTATAATAAAATCTCGTCGGAGCCCACCGGAGCGATTGACTGACAAAAAAAAACAAAATTGTAGTACCCAAACTTGCTGCAGTAATTCCTGTTCTATAAAAATAAGGGGGAAAAACAGTAAAAGTACTATTCAAAAACAGTAATACAATGAATGTCAATGATTAATAGTAAATTATTAATTACCAATTAGAAATTAAAGTGATTGAAATTCATGATTAATTAACTGACTTTTATTATTTCGAACACTATGAGCAATTTGATCAATCGAGCAATTTAATCAATCGAGCAATTGTTCTATCGATCAATTGTTTTCGAGCAACTTACCTAGAACCATTACTTGTTCATTTTCTAGTGTGAGATTGTTTTATTATTTATTTATATCGAAAAGAATGGACATAAAACACAATATGCATAAAACCAAATTTCCGACTCTTCTAGGGCGACCTAAATCACCTAAGTAAAATTATATTTGTTCTAATAAATACAATTAGAGTGAGAAAAAAATGCATATAGCTTTGAACAAGGAATTTTTTGAGCCTAATCTTATATTTATTAACAGATAATCAAGATGTAGATCAATATAAAATTTCAAGCCGACAAATTCTATTGAATGTCGTGATTTTGATTTTGAAAACAGTGGTATGATTAAATTATTGCTATTACTCGTAGAATATTGATGAAAATCAGAGTGAGATCGTATTTCAGTTAAAATATCAAAAATAAAATCACAATAGGTACATAAACATTTTTTTGAACATAAATGCACAGGTCTGTAACCTATGGATATCGATATATTATATATTATATGTTATTTCCACAGAAGATATAGTTCTTATGGTAATAAAATTTCAAACAAGTGACAGCTGCTATTGCTTTTTATTTACAATAAAACATCAATATAGTCCAATGAACAATTGTGGTATTGAAGTGAACTTCCATTTCATATAACAAATGGGGATATATTTACCAAAGCATAATAAATTGACAGCATGGCAAAGAGTGGAATTATTCCGTACAACCTATAAAACATACCAACTGCTACAGAGGTCTTAGTAGAAATGTGATCGATTTGCCTACAGAAAGTCAAGTGGCTATTGATGATTATCTCTAAAAATCGAATTCAACTTGGTGTTTACCACAGTAATATCATCAACTTCAAAATCAAAATTTGAACCAATTTGTGCTGCTAGTAACACAATATCTTGTGCCCTGTAAAACGGAGGTATATTGATTTCTACATTAAACAGGTGGTACAGGTACAATACAGGTGATAGAAACGTGAAAATGGAACAGGTTATATAACAATATGCTATGAATTTAGAGCTTCGATAATGGTGTTAATATAGGGCTATTATTTGTATAGGGCTAGCAAGAGCGTGCTAAACCTTAGAGGTCCCCTCCAAGCAAATTTTTTTATTGCTTAAATCAACGAGGCTAATGTTTCTTATCATTTTACTGCAAACCCCATCAAATTTGATAGCATATTTTTAATTTTACAAGCTTTTAATTATTTTTATAATCAAACCTCTACAAAACCTATTTTACTTCCGACTTTCTAATTTTCAGTCAGAAGAAGAAGAATGTACACCAGTTGTTTTGATTGTCAACTAGGTATTAGATTTGATAAATCTATTTAATATTCGTGTAAAGGTATAAAATTGGTTATAATAATTATAGGAACGTTTATATATTTTAGGAAACGATTAATATCTGAAACGAAGGCCAAAAAAACATGGTTTGTTTAAAAATCTAAATTTACAATCAAAACAAGGAGTGTACAATCTTCTTTTTCAGCGTCAGGTTAGTGATTCGCTCAATTGTTGCTCGCAGAGTATTAAAAAACTTTAAAAGCAAATAATAAAATATATACAGAACCGAATTGTATGCGGTTTGCGGAATAATGATCGTAGACCTTAGTTCTATAATATTATGTAATAAACTCATTTTTCCCCGAAACCTGGAGAGGACCTTTAAAGAAAAAAATGTCTACTTTACACCGTGTATTGTGTATATTGGGCAATAGCAGATATTCACAGACTATAACTTCACTGAATTGCTTATTTATATCAGTGGTCCATCGCTAAAGTTGTTTAATTATAAGTCTTTGTCTAGTGTTCAAGTCTCTATGTTCTCTGCATTTCTTATCTGCTAAATGAAATGCAGAAAACAAATTGGATATTACTTTCATTAGACTTTTTTTTATTTCGTTGTACTATTTTTTAATATGAATATCCTATGTTTTAATTTGATGTTGATTTTTATTAATTTGAGGTAAAAATGGTAAACTGTTGTCTGATGGCATTTAAAATTATTTTCTGCATTTTCGAGTTACAAATTAGAATAACAGTTACATTTTAAATATTACACAAGAACTTTTATCGATTCACATATATTTATATAGTAAGAATAATAGTAGGTACTTAATTTATTTAATTTTCAGATTTTCCATTAACCTTATAAATTCTTGAAATGTTACGATATATCGGAAGCAGGTTTGATAATGAACTTACATTCTTAATTTCATTCCTTATTGGCTTATCAATACCATTGACGAATTTGAAATGTGTCTCAACATTCCACCATCGACAAGCCAGAAATGTAAATAATGATGATGTCCCAGTATTCAATTCACTCATTTATTCAGAAGCAAATCTTGAAGTGAGAGCCGAAGAAAATATTCCGAAGACAGACAAAAAATTGGTGTTACTAGGATTATTTTCATCCAATCAATTTTTAGATACCAGAATACCTGCATTGTTCCACACTTGGGGAAATAAAATACCCGGAGAAATATTGCTTTTTGCAAGAGATAATGCAACAGAAGTTAATAATAACATCCCAGTTGTTCGCTTGAAAGGAGAGGATTACTCGTACACTTCACAAAAGAAGTCATTGATGATGTTGAAGTACATGTACGATCACCACATTAATGACTTCGAGTTTTTCTTTCAAGCTGATGACGATATTTATATCAGACCAAAAAAACTGGAGAAGTTTATACGGTCTATCAACAGCTCTGAAGACTTCTACATTGGTCAAATGGGTCAGAAAATTGCAGTTGAATCGGATAAATTAAACTCATTAAAAAATGAAGTTTTCTGCATGGGAGCAGCCGGAGTCATTTTGACTCGTTCAACGTTGGCTAAAGTTGGTCCGTATATCACGAAGTGTTTGAAGTCAATGTATTCAACACATGAGAATATCGAAGTAGGGCGTTGTATTCGAAAATACGCTAATATTTCTTGTACTTCGAATTACGAGGTAATTATTCATACATTTATAGAAATCGAGAGTATATTCGAAAATAAATTTATTATTCTCTTTTCTTAAAAATGCCTGATCATCTACCCATCAATTCTGCAGATGAAACGCATCATGATAAATATGGAGTCCCCTACTTCTATTTCGAAGGAAATTTCAACGAAATTAGACCTCTTCATGCCCATAAGCATTAATCCAGTCGAAAACCCGTTGCACATGCACAGGCTTCATAACTATATTAACG
>CANNZV010000340.1:0-21096 GCA_947561585.1 Caprella mutica | reverse complement strand
GTAAATACTATATCTGATATATTGTTCACCTTTAATTTCAAAAGGATACTTAATCTACAAGAATTAGAGTAAAGACGAGACTTCGATATTTTTTGTTATACGAACTAATCGAGTCTACAAGAAAGAGAATTAAGCAAATTCGAAATATATATATTGATGTATCCTTCTATAACAATTCACTAAGTTTTGTTTTACAATATTTTTCTAATCTCCACGGCAAGATACCACTAATTATTGATTCAACAGGAGGATTCAATAAAGGGCTGGGAAACTGAAGTCATTTCTATTATGAAGGATTTATCGACTCTGGGTCGTACTCTGAATAGGTCACTTCCTCTTTTTGATGAAACTCTCTCGGGAAGTTTCTACTCCCAATTGGGTGAGAAAATGCCGAATACCTAATTCATTGTTAAACTATTATTAATATCAGCTAAAAAATAAAATTCTCTATCAGGTGAGACCACAGAATCAGACTTTGTGAGACCTAATAGTGAATATGCGGTGGAGCCATACTCTCGCATCGAAGAACAGGAGTTTTCTTCTCTCACTTCGAATCCTCAATTTCGCATAACCTCAGATAAAACCATTAATATTAATAAAACAATATCCACCATCCTGAATAGAAATTATGAGTCAGTACCCATTATATTTTGAAATAGCAGGTTTAATTCTTTTTTTTTTTTTTGGTTAATAATACATCTAACATTTGATTTAACCATCCTAATAGGAAAGCTAAGAGAAATGCTCAAAAAGTTAAATCACGATTGTCGGGTCATATTTATTCGAACTTCAAATCAGGTTTCGGATTTCAGCAACAGCTTCAATACAGATTTTTGTTCAACTCTATAAATGGTAAAAAAACGAATTCAACTCAGGAGGGAACTATTTTGGCTCGGGTAAAAGATTTGCTATTAAATCCGATAAAAATAATAAAATGTGAACCTACGAATGTTTTATAAGACTATTTATTGTTATGACAGGTTCAACTAGGTTCTCTACAAGTTCAAGAATACTCAGAAGTAAAATCAAACACACAGAAGGTACGTTTCAGTCATTTTGATTTCAATCCTTTTCACGAAGCTCAGACAGGAGGAATATATTTCTAGGATATTCTCGTAAAATCGCGAGAATTAATCCTTCTTGCCTGGAAAATTATATCAACCATGTGATCTCTTACAGAATGGTGTCTTTAATGACGAGGTTGTCCACTTTCTTCTACCTCTATCAGGGAGATACGAAATCTTCCAGAGATTTATGAGTGAGTTTTATCGTGTTTTTTTTTTTATCTCTAACCATGTTAATGAAGTTTCTGTCCTTACTGTTTTCCCAAATTTCTTTTATTTAAATTATGTACTGTACCGTGGACATATCACGTAACGTAATTTCATTCAACTATTATTTTAAATAATAGGGCTCCATATCTTTGCCTAAAATCGATAAATTGTAGTCATCACGGTCCATTTTTAATTATCTCCACAAGGATAAGTTTTCAATATTTCACTGTTAATTGTGCCATTCTTGGGATAATAAAACGCTAATGAAATTAAAGCTCTACAGATGATCTCTTATATTCACTATAATGTATGAATGACATCATATTAAATTTGAGATTCTACTCTTTTAAATGAAACCTAATTCAGTCTTCTAGCTATAAGAGCTTACAAATTACAGCCCTTTTAAATCGTCTTTTTTTTGCGGACACCCTGTGTATAATGTGTAAACGTATATGTTTCGAATTATCATTTCTGTAGAGTTTATGATTCTAGTTGTATCAAGGACCTATTCTGTTTGAACTAATACTTTTATTCCCCGTTTATTCAGTCAACTATGAAAAAGCAATTCTTGAGACTAAGGAGGCAGCTATTCTCACGATTGTTATTTACAATCAACCGAATGAAGGAAAAAAAAATAAAACAGACGTTCTCAACCTTGTGACAAAATATCTAGTGGCCTATCCGCATGCAGCTATCAAAATTTTTAAGGTATTCGTAAATAATTTGAAGGAGTGTCGTAATTGGAAAGTTCTTTCAAATTATTAGGAAATGTTTATTATACACTATACAGGGTGCGAAAACATACATGGCTTCCTTTTCTGAAACTCGCAGCATTTAGCTCCATATATTATACCTTATACACTTTTAGTGAGAAATGTTCATTGTAATTTATAAGCCGTATGCCAACTTTCGTTACTAAAATTATAATTTTTTTCTGAAAAGAAGGAATTTTGATGAAGCACCCTCTATATTCATTAATCTGTTGAAGTCGATAAAATAAATTGGTGCTAACATTTCATTATTCTGTGGACGTATAATGTTTCACTTTTACATAATAAAATGAATACCAGTTTTGCTATGAACATCACCAGTTTATATATTCCCTCTGTTTAATTTTGCTTGTGAGTTATACAATGTTTAAACTTTAAATCAATTCATATTAACTGAAATCATTATTAACAGGGGAAAGGTGCGTTTGCCCGTGGCAAGGCGTTGCAACAGGCAGCCGATCAGTGGACGCCTGAATGTCTCCTCTTCTTCATAGACGTGGATATTCACTTCAAGCCAGATGTTCTAAAAAGAATAAGACTGCTGACTCAGCGTGGGAAACAGGTGTGTTTGGATAAGAAAGAGATAAGAGAAACTGGGATATTAATAAAATATATCGTTTGAAGAACTGAACTAATCTCTGTGATTTTAAATTATGTTAATTCAAAGTGAAGAATGATCTTTGGTGATAAACATACAACATTAAAGCAATTACGGTGATAGAATGGAGAAAGGGTGACAAAAGCTCACACGACAAAAGCTCACACGACAAAAGCTCACACGACAAAAGCTCACACGACAAAAGCCCACACCGACAAAAGCCCACACCGACAAAAGCCCACACCGACAAAAGCCCACACCGACAAAAGCCCACACCGACAAAAGCCCACACCGACAAAAGCCCACACCGACAAAAGCCCACATAGGCTAAAGCCCACATAGGCTAAAGCCCACATAGGCAAAAGCCCACACTGACGAAAATAAAATTAGTATTCCTGCAATATAAATAGTCCATATATGTAAAGTTGGAACGAAGGAAGATAATAGTTTTACAGTTTTCTTTCTACGGAATCATTGTAAATTTGTATTATGCCCCAAATTAGGGCGCTGTTATCGCAGAACTTAATTTTAAAACACTAGACTATGGAAACTGCGAGTAAATACAAATAAATTATAGGTTGTCGTTTCTTTCCTAGAACAAGTTAAATACAATATACAAATAAGGAACTACAAAACATTTCGGTTATTTTACAGTTATAGGCTAACTGTTGCTCCACGGTTTGATGAAAAAATAGAATAAAATCTGTATTCAGGACATCAACAACCATACTAATTGACTAATTACACATGTATATATTTTTTTTGTTTTTTAGTAGGGGTTTAACGTCTGCTTCGGAACCAAAGGCCATATCGCTGACGTCAAAAGGAAATTAAATACAAGGGACTGGAAGAAGCAGTCAGAGAGGAAAGTGGCTCCATGAACAAAGTCACTTACCACCGTCGGTGACAATGCTCATGGATGCAGAAAAGCTACTCCGTGAATACAGTCACTTACCAAGGAATGTGACGAAACGGGACACAAGCACCGGTATCTGCACTCACGGATGGAAGAGGAAAATGAAGAGGTGATAGTAAATGAAGCCTACGAGCCTACCTAACACAAAATCTAAGATCTCGTAGTTGAAGAGTATAACCCTAGCGCTATCCTCTAAAACTGCAAGTAGCGTTAAAAAAATAACACATGTATAAGGGGCATACATAATTGTAACCAAATAAAGTACATTATTTACGAAGAACTTGGCTATGGAATCTAAGACTATAGCTAGCAAAGTCTACAGAGGCTGATGTATGACCTTTCGATCAGTAATACTGCATAACAACTGAACAAGACGTTTGCTGGTTACCTGACGTCTGACTAAATGTTCCAGTAGTATATGCTAAAATTTTAGTACATAAATTGGAGTGTTTTGAAATTGAGTTCTGTGATAGCAGCGCCCTAATTTGGTGCATAATACAAATTTACAATGATTCCGTAGAAAGAAAACTGTTAAATTATTATTGGTCCAACTTTACATATATGGATTATTTATATTGCATGCATACTAATTTTGTTTTCGTCGGTGTGGGCTTTTGTCTGTGTGGGCTTTTGTCGGTGTGGGTTTTTGTCGGTGTGGGCTTTTGTCGGTGTGGGCTTTTGTTGGTGTGGGCTTTTGTTGGTGTGGGCTTTTGTCTGTGTGGGCTTTTGTCGGTGTGGGTTTTTGTCGGTGTGGGCTTTTGTCGGTGTGGGCTTTTGTCGGTGTGGGCTTTTGTCGTGTGGGCTTTTGTCGTGTGGGCTTTTGTCGTGTGGGCTTTTGTCGTTGCCCCAGAATGGATGCATATTAGAATTATAATATTCAATTTACTTGAACTACTTTTAACTACTAATATGAATACAATCTTTATACTATATAAAGTTGGAAACACTTTTTTTGTGTGTCACTTTGTAAATTATGGAGGTACATCTTATAAAATTAGGCTCAAACATGTTCTTATAGTTGCAAGTCACGGTGTATTGCAAGTTGAATTATTTCAATATGACTCCATAACACATAAGCTCAAACAACATAGAATTGTATCACAAAATTCCAGAGTCATCTCAAATATTCCACTTCATTTGTAATTGGATATTTCAAAGCATTGCACTATATTAGCAAAAACGCTATTAATAATTAATTACCCGATTGTACAGAAATGCTTAATGAAATAATAATCAAATGAATCAGCCATCCTTGAATACAACATAAGTATTTTAGTTATATGCTACTTCGAGTTCTATATATTCACCATTAAAGTTATTTAGATACTAAATCTTCTATTCATATTTTAAATAGTTCAAAGAATTTATCAACTTTATTCCTGAAAATATTAATAATACCAGATAATTTTAGCGTAATTTATTCACAAAATATGAAAGATACTAGTTAAATTTAACGGTACTAGGAATTTTCGCCGCAAGAAAATGCGCCGTAGGAAATTTCGCCGGAAGGAATTTTCGCCGTAAATTTTATTTTCAACTTTCGGCTTAAAAACCCCAGAAAAATAATTTAAAGTGATCACCAAAATTATTGCTAGGGTCCTTCTCCAACCCCCGTTAATAGGATACTGATAAAAAGAGAAAGTAGACTATTTATATTTGAATAGTGACTTTAGTCTGATTTTCAGTTTTAATTTAATTTTAGTATGGGTTTAACGTATGCTTTGGAATCATAGGCAATATCGCTTATGTCGAAAGGAAATTAATTACAAGGGGCTGGAAGAAGCAGTAGGAAAGGAGTCACTTACCAAGGAATGTGACTAAAAATGACATAAGTACCGGTGACTGCACTCACGGATGGAAGAGGAAAATGAAGAGGTTTTAGTTAATGAATAATATGAGCCTACCTAACACAAAAATCTAAGACCTTGTAGTTGAGGAACATAATCTTAGCGCTATCCTCTAACACTGCAAGTAGCGTTAAAAAAATGATAAACATGGTATAGATAAAAAAGAAATCAATTTTATTTGATGGACAATGAAACATAACACAAGTTGATCGTGTAATTGCATTTGTTAACAAGTTTACCAACTGTTATCATGTGAATATTCATGACATCATCAAAATTAAGTTTAATAAAAAAATAAAGAACAATCTAAGAACAAATAATTAAGTTTGATTGTCCATTCAATTTTGTTTTTATCTTTGAATGAAATTGTAATTGTTTGCTATCAAGTGACTTGTTAAATTATTGTGACTCTCCTAATTCTAACAATTAATGTGGTGATCACCTAATTTGTCTGGGGCTCCCAAGTCGAGAGTTAAAAAAATCTTAACGGCGAAAATTCCTTGCGGCGAATTCTCTTGCGGCAAAATTTCTCACGGCGAAATTTCTTACGGCGTTTCTTACGGCGAAATTTCCGGTCACGAAATTTAACACTGATTACTGGTTGTAATAATATTTGTATAATTATTGCGACTTAAACGGACAGGTTTTGAATACGTTTTTCGTTAGCTTAAAATATATTATTGATTTTCATATATCTATTTACTGTTTACATTTTAGCTTATTTATAATTCATGATGTTAATTAAACTTTTCTTTCCTGCCAGGTATTCTATCCTATCGTCTTTAGTGAATTTGACCCATCAACCTCAGGCGAACCACCAAGAGATGAACAAGGTCATATTCAGGTCAGAAGTTAATTTAAAATAAAAAAAAACGTTAAGTAAAATTTAAATATCGATTGATCAATTTTTCTAAGATGGAAATTACTCACGTAAAATCAGACACTCAATGGTCTGATTTTACTTTTTTATTTCCATTTTATTTTAGAATGTGTAATTTATTTAAAATGAAAATAGAATTTTGTAATATAGTAAGGTCGGTATCATATTTACTTTAGGTGATCATATTAGGCATTGGTTTTTCTTTTTAATTTATGTACTTCTCCTGATTATGAATTGGATAATCAATTTGAAAGCTTGAGTTTAATAAAATATTTTCAACGCTGAGTCAACAAAACCCAAATAGTGAGTCAGTGGCCAAAATATTATCGCGTTTTGCGGGACGCTAAAATTCTTATTTTGGGGTCACGTGACTGGCAATCCGGCGTCAGTTTAATGGAGAAATGATATAACTGAAACAAAATTTAATGGAGAAATGATTTAACTGAAACAATATAAGGTTTTCTACTGTCTTCCTTATAGCGTTCTGCAATCGCTGCAACACTTCCTCTCTCTAGAGTAGTTTATCTTAACTCTATTACAAAACCTTACCAAATGTGTAATATATAATTTGCCTTGTATTATTGCAATATAACAATAATTAAAGTGCCTATTGTACAGTTAAGTATTTACAACAACTTTTCTCTAAATAATTATATCATTAATACCTTCTTTACTAGTAGGTACAGTGCTGCAACCAAATTCAAATAATATAGTTGAGTATCTGGAGTTAAAAATCAAAACATTTAAGATTCCATGATAAAATATTTGATACAGTCAAACGTAAAATACAGGAAAGGCTTTTAAAATCTAAATTAAGTTCCTTGCAATGTTCCACAAAAAATCTTCATGAGAATATTTTTCATATTGGGCCGTAACCTTCTTTATTTGCCTGGCAGTCCTGATATTGAATTTCTGTTGTTTTAAGTAAGTTCAAAGAACTTCCAAATATGTGGATGTGAACAACCACACAATGATGAAAACCGTCTGTGCCAAGCTTCGACGATGTTATTAGTTCGAAGAAGATGGTCACTAGTTCTATATTGGGGGTTCCACAAAGATACTTGGAATGTTGGAGGCCGACGTGTTTTACGATATTACCTCCCAATATAAACATCCTCAAATTAATTCAATATTTGAACTCCTCCTTCTGGCATTAGATCAGATAACGTGTAAAACACAGTTTCAATATCGTCAGGATACTTTGATACTTTGTTTGTAAACAACATGTCTTTTAAACTTATTAAAATCTGTCTGTCTGCATCCAGAGGGGGATTATATCCGGAGGGGGCTTTTGTCCGGAGGGGGCTTTTGTCCGGAGGGGGCTTTTGTCCGGAGGGGGCTTTTGTCCGGAGGGGGCTTTTGTCCGGAGGGGGCTTTTGTCCGGAGGGGACTTTTGTCCGGAGGGGGCTTTTGTCCGGAGGGGGCTTTTGTCCGGAGGGGGCTTTTGTCCGGAGGGGGCTTTTGTCCGGAGGGGGCTTTTGTCCGGAGGGGGCTTTTGTCCGAAGGGGGATTTTGTCCTGTTCCCGTAATTAGCGTAGATAGTAACTAACTTACTAAGTACCTACTAACTAATCCAGGTAGCTAGTTAGTTACTATGTATTTACTTATAGGCAGTCACGCAATAACTAATTAATCAGGTACAATAAATTAGGTAACTTATTTATAGCAAGTTATAGTTAATTTGTTAGATATTTTACTTTCTCTTCAGTTGTTTTAATCGTTAACCTAATCCACTCAACAAATTTAATTCATTATAAAAAGTAAGTGAAGATATTAATATGTATAGAGTTTTTGCGCTAAATGAAACAAAATTAAGTTATTAATAGGTATAATGTTGAAATATTGAAAATAAAGATAATAATACTATACATTATAATAAAAAATATATATTATACTATCTAATTCGTGAAACTCAAAGTAAAGAAAAGAATGGCACGAAGATCGTCTAAAAATGAACACCTATCCTGTTATTCTACATTATTTAATGAATTGACTGTAGCTATACGAAGATTTCCAAAATTGCACAGCTTCATGATAATATTTTAAGAGAGCAGTGGTTAAATGAAAGTCTGGTAAATGAACTAAACAGTATATTGACACAACCTAAATAGTATACAGAAACTGGGAAAACGGAATAACTACAGAGGTGAAAAGTTCACCACCTCTCTGCGCAACAGCGTGTTGTCAACTAAACAAAAGAATGCGACTATGTGAATAACCGAAATCATAAATGGATAAAATGATAATTTCCTTTCAATGTGTAATATATCAATCTACTAATAAGTACCAAAAATAATCAACACTCCTTCTCACATTGTAAGGAATTTATCCCTTGACAACATACCAAGCATCTTCCTCAGGAAACAAAATTTATCTGCTGACAAGCTCTTAGTAAAAATGTCAGCTAACATCTTATCTGTAGGACAATATTTCAAAAGAATTTCATTATTAATAACAGCATTACGAACAAAGTGGTATTTTATATCTATGTGCTTAGTCCTAGGATGATGCGTTGGATTATTACTAATACTTATGGCAGCTTGGTTGTCCTCGAATATTACAACTGGCTCTTTTACTTTAACACTCATTTCTTTAAGTAATCTAGACAACCAAATTGCCTCTTGTGTAGCACTAGCAAGAGCAACATATTCTGCTTCTGCAGTTGAGAGTGCAACACAATTTTGTTTACTAGAACGCCAAGAAATGACACCACCACTGAACTGAAAACAATAACCTGATGTCGATTTCCTGTCGCTATGATCTCCAGCCCAGTCTGAATCAGAGAAACCTCTGCAATCGCTAGAGTTAGTCTTTGAATACATAATTCCAAGATCAATAGTTCCATTTAAGTAACGCAAAATTCGTTTGACAGCACACCAATGTTGCTCTGTAGGATTTGAGCAAAAACGAGCAACTTGATTTACAGCATAAGTCAGATCTGGTCTGGTTCTCATAGAAATATACAACAAACTACCTACGGCTGACTGATACAAAGTTTTGTCACATAGATTTGAGTTTTCATTTGCCTTTTCTAACTTAATATTTGGTTCCATAGGCGTCTGAACGGGTTTAGAATTTTCAAAATTGAATCTCTTTAGAAGAGAACTAGCATAAGTAGTTTGATTTATGAACAGTTTTTTCTTTATTTTGAATCACATTTACACCTAAGAAATAATTCAATTTACCTAGATCCTTCATTTTATATTTGTTAGAGAAAGCAGCTTTGATTTGAGCAACTCTAGTGTGTGACTTTGAAGCAATAATGAGATCATCTACATATACAGCAATGACACTTATGTCATTTTCAACTGAGCAAGTATAAATACATGAATCACCAGATGATTGTGCAAATCCAAGCTCTTTCAAAAATGTGTCCAAGGATCCATTCCAGCAACGAGGACTTTGCTTCAGACCATACAAACTTTTATTTAATTTTAGAACACAGTCCTCTTTGCCTGGAATAACAAATCCTTCAGGTTGAGACAAATAAATTTCTTCAGTTAAATCTCCATTCAAGAATGCAGATGTAACATCCATATGATGTAATTCTAAATCATATTCCATAGCTACTGAAAATAATGTTCTGAGTGATTCAAAACGAACTACTGGTGCAAATGTTTCATCATAATCTAATCCTGATCTTTGGGCAAATCCTTTTGCAACTAAACGAGCTTTAAAACGTTCTACGTTTCCATTTGCATCAATTTTTCGCTTATACACCCATTTTGAATCAATTGGCTTACAATTTTGAGGTAACTTTACTAAAGTCCAAACATTATTTTCTTTGATTGAATCAATTTCGTTTTGCATTGCTATTTTCCATTTACCTGAATCTTTTGATTTCATTGCATCACAAAAATTTAAGGGTTCATCCTTTTTATCATCACAAGCCAAGTAAGTCCAATCACCATACCTATCAGGTTCACGTCTATTCCTCAATGATCGTCTCAATTGAAAATTCTCATCATCATTTACATTTAGTTCTTCTGAATCTACTTGATCATTGTCGTCCGACATGTATGGTAATTGAATTGATGAATCAAGACTGGATGCATTTCTCTCCTTCTCAACAGAAGATCGTTGAGACTCATTGAAGACCATGTCTCTACTGATAACAATTTTCTTACGCTCTAAATCATAGACTCTGTAAGCTTTACTTTGACTACTGTAACCAAGAAAAATGCATCGTCTAACCTTAGGATCTAATTTTGAGCGCTCATCTCCCGGAATATGAGGGTAGCACACACAGCCAAAAACTCTCAAATGTTTTATACTTGGCTTACGACCAAACAAAGCCTCATATGGGGTATTACTCTTAAGTGCAACAGTTGGACTTCTATTTCGTATATAAACAGCTGTTGAGACAGCTTCAGCCCAAAAAGACTTATCTAGTTTAGCATCAGATAACATACATCTAGTAGCTTCAATTAATGTCCTATTTAGTCTCTCTGCAACACCGTTTTGTTCAGGTGTTTTTGGAACAGTTTTTTCGTGTTTGATACCCTCATTTCTGAGAAACGATTCAAATTCATTTGACGTATACTCGCCACCATTATCTGATCTTAGAATTTTAATCTTTTTGCTAAATTGATTTTCAACTGATGCTTTAAACTCTTTAAATTTATCAAAAGCCTCACTCTTAGCTTTAAGAATATAGCACCAAACATAGCGAGTACAATCATCAATAAAAGTAATGATATAATTACCTCCTCCTAATGAGGATGGAGTGATTTTACCACACAGATCAGTATGAATTAGCTCAAGAGGTTTTGTCGTTCTATGATTAGCCAATTTAGGAAATGGTTTTCTAGACGCTTTACCTTCAACACAGTTTTCACAGAAGAAATCATTTCTATTTAAATTAGTTACCTTTAAATCAAGTCCTCTGACTAAGTTATCATTAATCAATTTCTTCAAATTATCAAAACCAACATGCGCTAACCTCTTGTGCCAAAGCATTGTCTGATCGTCAACATTGGAAACAACATTTGCATTATCATAAGAACCAATATTCGAAGAACAAAGATAATACAAATTTTCTACCTTAACTCCTAAAGCGAGTAAAGAATTGTTATGATAGACCTCACAAGCTGTATCTTTAAATTTCACTTGTTTACCATTTTCAGTTAATCTAGAAATACTTAATAAATTTGTTTTTAATTCAGGCACATAAAGCACATTAGAAATAACACATTTCTTACTTATATTGTTTGGAAATTTTAAAATCACTTGAACTTCACCAACAGCAACTGCTTCCAAGGGCCTTCCATCACCAACGATGACGCCTGTAGATGTTTTTAAGTTGTCCATCTTGATGAATAGCTCCTTTTGATAGGTCATATGCTGGGTGGCTCCTGAATCCATAATCCAGGACTTTGAGAGACTTTCAACAGGTGTAGATAAAGCACTGGCATATAATGTTACCTGCTCTTCATTTTTCTCCTTATTCAGCTCAACAGTGTTTGCTTTGTTTGATTTAGCAAGCCAAACACGGCAGTTACGTTTAGTGTGGCCTATTTTTCCACATTCATAACATTTCACATTATTCTTCTTGAATCCAGTGTGAGAATTATTCTTAGAAGTTAGAGCATGGACTTTGTCGTCTTTCACCTGCATCTTACTTTCCTCGTGTAGAAGTCGCTCTGTAACTGTTTCCCACGATGGAACATTATCCGTGGCTTCTAATGCCGTAACTAATGTAGAAAAAGAATCTGGTAAAGATGCTAACACGTTAATAACGCGATCTTCTTCTTCAACTGCATCTCCCACTACTGCCAACTCATCAAATAGTTCAGTAAATTTCTTGAGGTGCAACTGCATACTGTCACCAGGTTTCAATTTCATGGAATATAACTGACGCCGCAAACGTAGCTTATTAGCCCACGTTTTCCGTTGAAACGTACCTTGTAATTTATTCCACACATCAGCGGGATCATCTGGATCACCCAAGAGATATAGCAATTTTGGTTCAACAGCAAGTACTATAGTTGCTAAAGCTTTATCTCTACGCTTAACATACTTTTTGTAATCAGTTGAATCAGGATCATCTGGGACATCTTCAGTACCAGTTACAATTGAATAAAGGTCCTCCCTCATCAGCGCCATTTTAAGTTGTACCTTCCATGTGGCATAGTTACTTTCATTAAGCGGAACAATAACATGTTTCGGGTCCATTGTGAACAATCACAATAACTGCAGATTCACAAACAAATTGTTTGTGTGAACAATCCACCAATTGCGTAGTGTATAGCCGCACTCAGGCTTCAACACCGTACAAACGAACACACGTTTGTCCTCGCTGACCTTGAAACGCAGTAACTACCCACACAGTAACACTGTCACGTAGGCACAAAATCACTGAAAATTTAATTCATTTAACCAGGGCGATTTCTGGGCCCATAACCACTGATAATATTTTAAGAGAGCAGTGGTTAAATGAAAGTCTGGTAAGTGAACTAAACAGTATATTGACACAACCTAAATAGTATACAGAAACTGGGAAAACGGAATAACTACAGAGGTGAAAAGTTCACCACCTCTCTGCGCAACAGCGTGTTGTCAACTAAACAAAAGAATGCGACTATGTGAATAACCGAAATCATAAATGGATAAAATGATAATTTCCTTTCAATGTGTAATATATCAATCTACTAATAAGTACCAAAAATAATCAACACTTCATTGGGGGGAAATAATAGAACATGTAGGTTGTTGAAAAGTCTCGGACTTTCTGTGGAAAATAGAAGTCTTGTGGAAAAAGTAGGAGAAGCTTAGCAAAAAGTCTCGTGGAAATATTTAAAAAAACACTGCGTCGAGAAAAGAATATAGGGGAGGATGGTCATCAATGGGACAAAAAACACAGAAAGATTGATATTTCATTTACTATGGGCATAATATGAAAAATAAAAAATCCATGTGTAATATAGATATTCCTTTATAAAATGAAACCAACTCGAATGCTATCACATATTCTGTTGACAAGAAAAAAATTAAATAAAAAACAAAAAAAATTGTCCCATTGTATAACAGCACTGGTGAACAATGGGACATGCCCTGGTGAACGATGGTACAGTTTATCAAACTTGTATATTATTGAGGTTATGGTAAAAATTCAAGTTCGAATTATCTCTTTATGTTGTCCCACACTTAGTTAATTCATATAATATCAGTTTAATGTCCTCTAACTACACCGAAGCCATGTCAGGAACATTTGGAAAATTAAGCTCATTGCACTTGAATCTTCGCCTAACATCAATATTTCGTATTTATCTTTTTCATGCTTTTGGCCAACAGAATACGTTTTAGAAGTCGCCTCAAATTCTACAAGTGCATAAATCTTCATTTTCAACATTTTCGGTGGAGATTTGAGTTCTTCAGACGAATGGATCAGTTAAATTAAGAGTTATATACCAGACCAAGAACAATAGTTCACAGGCCATCTACGTCAGATACTTTATGAAGTGATTTCGAAGGCATTATCCTTAGTGGCACCAGCAAAAAGCTCTTCTTTCTCTGGTGTATCCGTTGCAATCATGCTGCGTCTTTTTCTTTCATTAGTGAAATTTGTTCTCTATGCAGTGCTTTGTTATGACCTCAGATTGCTAAAGCCCTTGAACATGATCGAAAGTCCCGCTTCAGCTGGAAGCTCTGTTTCTACAAGAAGCTCTGAAGCTACAGTTCACGTTATTGTATCAGAAAAATAGATATATTGATTCATATGGAGTAACTAGACAGTTTGGTTGACAATAAGGCACTGTCCCATTGTTAACCAAATTTTCTGTCCCAATGATCACCATGACGCCATTTTGAAAACATATGGGTATAGCGGCTCAACTACAAAAGTATAAAGGCAATCCTTTCAAATGATCATATTTTACATATTACTTAATATCATGTAAAAATGCCGTAAGCATTATATGTTAAATTTACAGATTTATAACAATTGAAACAAAGTACGAAATATTTAGTTTTATCACCCCTAAAACACGTTTTCGCTTTTACACAGGGCTGACTGCACCCCAACCGCTGAATGCAATGCGAGTGAATGCACTGAAGTATGCATAATTTACTACTAAGATTTTGTTAAAAATTACCCTCAAATAAAAAAGTTATTCAGCATGTCCCATTGTTCCCGGTGTCCCATTGATGACCACCCTCCCCTAAACAAGAGTCACAACTTCGTTTCCGTTCAACTAAAATTTTATTTTGACTTTGGTAGCATCGTATCCAGAGCCAAGAACAGTTGGGCACAAGATAGTTGGGCCCAAATAAATAACATATAATAAATTAATTCACCTATTTAAGTGGACTGGGTACTCGGATAGTGGAAGCTGCGGGAGGATTCTCATCCCTCTAGAACTGTCTTTTCCATATTCATTAAGGATACGAATAACAATGCCCATGGATGCAGAAAAGTTACTCTGTTAAAAAAACTAGCTGCTTTACTACTATCAGTGAAAAATAGTTCATTTCACACATGTCAATCCACGAGACTCAGCATTAGGCCACGTTCACACTGCAAGCGGAGCAGAGCGGCGCGCTCGAAAAATTAATGTATATTTGACGCTAGCAGCACCGCTAGCGTCAAATATACATTAATTTTTCAAGCGCGCCGCTCTGCTCCGCTTGCAGTGTGAACGTGGCCTTATACGTGTGGACGCGATTGACTTCTGAATCAAAAGTCTGGTAGAAAAGCGGAGAAAAAAGTTTGGTGGGAAGACTTAAAAACCTGCGTATGTACGGCCCAGTACGAAAGCAAGCTTGCAAATAGAAACTGAATAATGAATACACTTTAAGTTTTCCTCTAATGTATATCATTATATGCACCGTCTTCTACAAATTTACATTATTCAACATTACGTATCTACAAAATAAGATTCGGTATATAAAGCATTTGAAATAAAGATAAAAGTGAAATATGAAGGACATATAGAGCAGTAAACGTCTAATAAATTGAAGGAGCTGTTGGAAATAATATAATCAAGTCGAATGGCATACAATAAAACTAATGCATTATAGTTTCAATTGGAGTAATAATATTAGTTATTCTCTATTTAGTATAAAATGAACGATAATGAGGTATTCTCACTGATCTCTAACAATAATTGCAATCAATGTAGTTATTCATAATGGTTACAATGTCATTTCATTTAATATTTTGTTGTTCCTCAATAGATTACAGAAGATAGCGGCTATTTCCGATCCTACGGTTTCGGGCTGATGTCCATATACAAAAGTGATTTGGACAGCGTTGGAGGCTTCGATTTATCTATTTCGGGCTGGGGCATGGAAGACATTAACCTTTATTCAAAGGTATTGACTTACATCTAATATAATAGACAACCATTAATAAACTGAATATTGAGTTGTATAACTCTTCCTTTGACAGATTGTTAGCACCAGTTCGTTGGAGACATTCAGAACCGTTGAAATGGGCCTGGATCACGTGTACCACCCTCCCAATTGCCTCGGTACTTTCGACCAAAACTCCGCAGAGACTGCTCAGCAATCAAAGAAACTGATGTGCTTCAACACGATGAATGACCTCCATTTTTCTCTGGATAGCGTAGCCAGGAAAATAATTGAATTTCCTGCCTTTTTGGACAAAGTAACAGAACCAGTATCTCAGAAACTCGTAAAGAAAGCTTCCTAAAAGAAACTAAATCCTTCAACTATATTTAATTCTCTAGTTTGTTTACAATATATACTATTATTTTGAAATGTTCATTTATAGAGCCAAGTTCACATTATATGACATATGTCAAGTTTTATAAACTCTGCCAAACGGTAGATTTTTGCTACCGAAATCACACGATCATTTATTTTGACATTAGAGTTTGACACATATTCAAGCTACTGTATAAAATCATGTTAGCTATTATATTTTTCTTATATTTATTATAATTTTGTCTTAGTTATACACGTTTAGATGTTATTAAATTCACGAGTCAATCATGATTATTATATTCTTCAGATGAACAAAAAGTAACATAAATTCTAAACTGAAGAAGTTATCTAATCATATGTTCTAATAATTTCCCTCGTGTGTTTATTTATTCATTTGGTGTCCGCTTTTACTCGTCGGGTATTAAACATGAAGAATGTAACTATGATATGCACGGGAATATATTGACTTGATATTTAAATTCCCCTGTTTTTATTCAATTTTTAATGTATTTTATCTATAAAATAAATTAGACTATGCGGAAAATTTAATTTTAATTGAATTCTTTAAAAGTAACCTAATAACGGGTATTGATGATAACTCGTTATTTTTAACTGGAAAATACACTAGTATATGGAACGATATATTCCGAATAATTATAATATTATTGTCTATTGCTAACTTATATATATATATAATCCAGGGACGTGAACTAGAAAATCTAGTATCTTAACTACATATATACAAACCAAAAAGGAATATTTGAAATTGAAATTTAGCAAATTAAATAATATCGTTTGAAAAACTTATTGAAATATATATTATATACTCTAATTTTTGTTTTTAAATGGTTATCATTATAATAAAATTGTTAATTTAAGATAACCTCCTTCCTGGTTCACGTCTCTAAATCATTTAGGAACTTGAACTAGGAAGGGAGTATTTGGATCTGTTCTAGTTCACTGTGATATGTTATATAACCTTAGCTCTACAATTTTTTTAATTTAGATTGGAGAGGACCTTTAAGTAGAATATAAATATATTAAGTAAGATATAAGTATAAATGATAAAATGTTTTACTCTATGATTATGCACCTTGTATATCATATTACCTAATTAATAATGTGAATCAATTAAAATCATTTTGGAAAATGTTTTCTTTTCTTGAACCTCCTCTCGCCCCCAGGGGCTCTATCCTGAAGCTGTCTGTGGTGAATGGAAGAGAAGGGGGGTGGCGTTGTAATTTGGATTATGGATTGTCTTTCTTCATTTTTACCATGTTTATCATTTTTTTAACGCTACTTGCAGTTTTAAAGGATAGCGCTAGGGTTATGCTCTTCAACTACGAGGTCTTGGATTTTTGTGTTAGGTACGCTCGTAGGCTTCATTTACTATCAACTCTTCACTTTCCTCTTCCATCCGTGAGTGCAGCCACCGGTGCTTGTGTCCCGTTTCGTCACATTCCTTGGTAAGTGACTGCATTCACGGAGTAGCTTTTCTGCATCCATGAGCATTGTCACCGACGGTGGTAAGTGACTTTGTTCATGGAGCCACTTTCCTATCTGACTGCTTCTTCTAGCCCCTTGTACTTAATTTCCTTTTGACGTCAGCGATATGGCCTTTGGTTCCGAAGCAGACGTTAAACCTCTACTAAAATTAATTAAAATTGCACCTCCTCTTCCCCATTTTATTAAATTTAAAAAATGATAATGGTAGTTCATATAAATATAAACCTTCTGGCACTTTCATAGGCAAGAAACAGGGATAGGTACTCAAAAAATATCTCACAAGTTACAGTAAGAGACTAATGATTAAATGGATACATCGTACGCAAGGAAAGTACTATTCAATTAGTTGCATGATTGCATCTCTGGTAATACAATATATCGATCTGATAATTCAATTGTTTGCGCAGTCATCATTCGATAGTGCAATCATCGTTCGATTACTATGGTATAAGTGTCTGAACCTGAAAATAAAGGTCCTCTCCCGGCTCCGGGAAAAAATGACTTAATTACATAATATTATAGAAATAAGGTCTAGGATCATTAACCCTAATTGGACTGACAAAATTTAAGAGGATTCTTTACACATTGAGACTTAGGAAACCAGCGGCTCGAATTATATGATATCTTAATAGCTAATTTTATCATATCATTGTAGGAATAGTGTTATCATATTGAATGAATTCGGTTTGTCCAGCTTAAACTCCTCACTCAGTGTTTTAATGGTTAATGTGCAAACCGAATACAATTCGGTTCAGCGTATATTTTATTAATAGCTTTTAAAAATCTTAATACTCTGTGTTCAAAAAATGTACAAATAACTAACCTGACGCTGAAGAAGAAGATTGTACACTCTTTTTGTACAATCAATGTTATTTCGGCCTCCGCGTTTAAGATATTAATTGTTCCCTAAAGTATATAAACGTTTCTATAATAAGTTCATCTTATTTTATACTTTTACATCAATATTAAATGGATTTATTATACTTAATACCAAGTGGACAATCAAAACAAATGGTGTACATTCTTTTAATTGAGACTGAAAATGAGTTAGTTGGAAGTAAAATAGGTATTATAGACAGTAGAGTTTTGATTATAGAAATCATTAAAAGCATACATTATTCCCAGACGTCATATAGGGTAAGAATTGCATCACTGACCAAATAACACACCTTCTCCTAATTTCCAATTTATTTGAAAACAAGTACTCTCACTACAATGATAGATGTACTCGAGTGTTGATTACCATTGATTTGTACTTAGTTTATTTGCAAACAGGAAGTTTCTAGCTATATTGGTTTTTGAACTAAACCTCATTTTTTGAGATCATGTATTTTTTGAAGTATATCGATTTATCGACCAAGGTTCATTTATAAGTTCAATATTCGACCAGGTATCGTTTACCGACCATAAAATCAATTAATCGACCAAGCTGTTATGTGAAATGTACGCACAAAAAGTGAATAATACTTGAATTAATATCTACTAAAACATTCATTTTAACTACTCATAATGGTTACTATTTAGAAATGCAACGCATTAGGAAAAAATAAACTGTTTCAAAATTGTAAATTAGACGTTTTTGAATGAAAAATATGATGAAAATGATTTTTCTACTTTCATAATTATTTTTCTAAATCTAGAAATTGAGGTTTCGTGGATTCCTTAAAATTGTATTGCACTATTGCTATTTATAAATTAATTAATTCAGAAGAATAAATATGTATCAATTTTTAACCTCTCAAATTTAAGGAAGGTCTTATTTTAATCGGCATTTATTTATTTATCATCTTGTTATTCGCATAACTGAAAGAGTATTGAACTAAATTGCCTGAAATTTGGTGAAACAATTGGTCAATGTCCATTGACTTTCTGGTAAAAATTTTGGAGCGACCCAGTCAAAGGTCAAGGTCATGGTCATTTATAACTCAAAAAGTATTGAACCATATATTGCATGAAACTTAGTGAGACGATTGGTCAATATCCATGAACCATTTTGTCAGATTTTGGCAGTGATCTGGTCAAAGGTCAAATATCAAGGTCAAGGCCATTTAAAACTCAATACCTCAAAAAGTATTCCACCCAATTGTCTGAATTTTGATGAGACGAATGGTCAATGTCCAGAAACCATCTGGTAGAAATTTGGGAGCGATCTGGACAAAGATCAAGGTCATTTATAACTCAATAACTAAAAAAATATTCAACCATGTAATATGAAACTTGGTGGGATGATTGGTCATTATCCAGTTACTAGTCTATTAGTTTTTGGGAGGGAACGGGTCAAAGCGGCGGCGAAGGTATGCGCTCTACCGAGAGCATGTAATCTAGTTTTAAATATATTGGCTCCATGCAATTTTGTTCCAGATTTTTATGACCTTCAAAGGTTCCGGAAAAAATATGAGTTTATTGCATATTATAGAACTGAGGTCTAGTCGTCTAGGATTATTTATCTGCGAAACCGCATAAAATTCAGTTCAGTATAAGACAATTTACATGCTTTTAGAGTTGTTAATACTCTGTGTGCAACAATTGTACGAAACACTATAAATAAAATGCTGTAGAAATAGATTGTACACTACATTCTTTCTTTTGATTTTCAATTTGAATTCTATTAACAAAAATTGCATGTTCAGTCCTAGTTTAAGCTGTAAGTTACTTCGTCAAGTTTATAAACCTTTCTATAGTTTATCATATTTCATACCTTAATACACGAAGATTTGTATTGGATTGTGTGTACCTTCCTAGTTGAAATTCAAAACATACGGTGTACATTCTTATACTTTGGAAGTTTGGATTGATATTCCGAAGCTGTCTGATGAATGGAAGAAAAGAGAGGTGGCGTCACTAATTGGGACCCGAAATGTTGTAATTTGGATTATGCATTGTCTTTTTCATTTTTTTACCTTATTTATAATTTTGTTAACGCTACTTGGAATTTAAGAGGATAGCGTTAGGGTTATGCTCTTCAACTACGAGGTCTTAGATTTTGTGTTAGGTAGACTCGTAGACTTCATTTACTATCAATTCTTCATTTTTCTCTTCTATGCGTGAGTACAGCCACTGTTGCTTGTGTCCCTTTTCGTCACATTCCTTAATAAGTAACTTCATTCATGGAGTAGCTTTTTGTGCACCCATGAGCATTGTCACCGTTGAAGTTAGATGACATACTTAGCTCATGAAGCTACTTTCCTTTCTGACTGCTTCTTCCAGTCCCTTGTATTTAATTTCCTTTTTATATCAGCGATATGGCCTTCGGTTCCGAAGCAGAGGTTAAATTCCTACAGAAATTAAATTCAAAAGAAATATTACTAAAATAAGTTTCAGTATTAGTCCCCAAAAATTTATTAATGCAATCTTTATTGATATAGATTATAGAATATGATACAAATTCAAATATAATTTGAGTGGAGAAACTGATGGAGAAGGGTTAAGATGAGATACATCAAATTTAGATATACTAAATGGTATCAACAAAATAATTCTAATGGTGAAAATGTAATACTTATAATTTCTATCTACCATAAAATTAACAAGATATGGTTGAAGTAAGGGTGAGGTATTTACTCTGAATTATCAATATGATATGAAACTTGAGACACTTAGTTTTCCTAATTTCTATTATTCTGTGATATAACAAAAAAC